>JAGFPH010007893.1:0-11370 GCA_018207615.1 Philaenus spumarius | reverse complement strand
TTTTTCTTTTTATAAAGTTTGTACATACAAAATTTTGTATGAATATCAATAAATAATTCCATTATTGTAATCAATTGCTGCTTTATTTTTCTGTATAATTTTTTTTCAATTATTATTGTTATTACTAAGACATTTTACTATTCTTTACGAAAGAGCACCATAATATGTAGTTCATAAATTTTAATATTTTGAATAAAATATTGATATTAAATAATTAATGTATATTTCAAAATACATAGTGTACCGTACCATATTTATTGATATATTATTGTTGCTAATATACATTTAATTTTGATTTGTCTATCCGTGCAACGGTGCAAAGCCGGATCGTGGTGAAAATGTAATAACAACCCTTAAAACAATAAACATTTATTACTATGCGGTGAAACTTTGGACCGTGTGCGAAGCCACGGGTATAACAGCTAGTACTGTACTGTACATAATATAGAAGGTCCATAATCAAAGATTATAGGGATGCCCATTTCGATAATACACATCGTCACTTGTACATCGATGTAATACAATGTATCGATTAGAAAACATTGATGTTTTTAAACATCGTATACTTTTGTTTATATGACTATAATTATGCTAAGCAAGGTCTGATTTTAAATATTTAAATAATTTAAAAGCAAATAAATATAGTAATTTAATATGTCCCATTTTAATTTAGAGTTTTATATTACTGTATCATCTTAGGGCGTAAATTTACTAGGCCTATACGACCTTACGCCAACGGAAATGCAATAAAAAAAAAAATAGCCTGAAGTTCTAACTTATAGTCTTTAGTCACCGTATGTTTACATGTATTCAACATTTTAGAGTAGAATGTAAAACAAGGTCGTCGTCTCCAAAAACGATAAAGATAATGTTTGACAAAGAGAAAGAGTAAAATCAAAATCGGATGAAAAGTAGCAATACATTCAGACAGTAATACAATGGTAGTAGGTCGAATACTTGAACCTTTCGATACATCGATGCATCGAATAAATTTGGACCCATGTAATACATCGGATTGATTCGATGTATCGAATTGTAAACATCGATGTTTTCGATGCATCGATGTATATCGAATATCCCTCCCTAATTGCATGTAGCGTAGCCAAGGTCTCTAGATAGGAAAGGTTACCTCATAGTCATGTAAACAAACTCAAACCCCTCGACCCGTTCCCTGTCCAGTGACGTCATTATAGTATAAAAACACCGCGCTACCATGAAAGATGTATGTTTCGTCGTACAAATCACCTCATTTTTTTAAAAATAGATGTATTAAACTATTTTTGGGGTTGCAGTTTTTTTAAATGATACTTAAGTTACACATTTCAACATTTGTAATTGTAAGAATATATCTTAACCTTTTCAAAAACATTATGTTTATGTCATTAATTTGCAATTTACAATAATAACAAAAGTATAATCATACAAATTTTAATTTATATTTTTACTGACTAAAATTTAAAATAAAAAGCTATCTTGGTAATACATTTTAAA
Source organism: Philaenus spumarius (assembly GCA_018207615.1). Lineage (NCBI taxonomy): Eukaryota > Metazoa > Arthropoda > Insecta > Hemiptera > Aphrophoridae > Philaenus > Philaenus spumarius. The sequence continues at coordinate 9,879 of JAGFPH010007893.1, read as the reverse complement.
TCATATAACTAAAAAGCAGTCATTAAAATTGTATTTAATATTTTTTACAGAATAAAAAAGAAAAAAATGCAATCACGATAATACATTTTAATCTATATAATAAAAATTAAATGCTATTCGTTGGTAAGCATCACTTGAGAACGGCTGGACCGATTTTGCTATTTTTTGTTTTAAAATGTTCGTAATAGTCCGAATTAGGTTTTTATGAAAAGACATTTTTGTGTGGGGTAACGTAAATACAGTGTGGGGTAACGTTTTAACTTATTTTTTTAAACTAAATGTAACAAATAAAATCTAATGTTTAACTTTAATTTTCTTTCAATTCGTGTGTTCTGTCCGGACGAGCCGAAGTCTCGAAAAAGTGTTGAAATGGAGTTGCTACCCCTATAAAATAAATACAAATTAAACTACCTTCCTACAAGCTGTAAACCTAAAATTATGTAATATTAAGGTATTTTTAAGAAGTTACTAAACTATTTGCAATTTGATTATTAAGTCAGTGGGATAACTACCCTTAAAATTAAATTAAGCAATAGGGAAGCATTGCGGGTCGACTAGTTTGTAATAATAAATAAAAATACGATCTAACAAATTTTAATTTATGAAATGATATATCAGTTCTTCCTTCTTGTTTTGCTTTTGCATAATAATATTTGCAAGTTGCAACCGCACAAATAATGGAACCACCTTTAGGTTTATTCATTGATTTTCTATCCATTGTAGGCCTAAATAATATATTTCTTCTCCCTACACTTCTAAAACACTTTATATACACTAATTTAAAAAAAGTTTAAGTTTAAACAAAAAACACAAGCCGTCAAACATTTACAAATAATGAGTAACGCGTATAAACGTAAACGACAGAGCTTTGATCACTGTCTAGGTATACTAATAACTACGTCACAGCCCCCACTCCACTTTTTACTTTCTCCCCCTATAACATAGTATATGGAGAAAGTATTGTATTCGTCAAAATTTTCGAGTTTGAGTTTTTGGTGGAAATATCCGTTTTGGGTCCCCCTGAACCTAAAAAAGTGGTTTTCGGAGTGATGTCTGTGTGTCTGTGTGTCTGTGAGGATGTTATCAGACCTAGAGCCTAAACCAGTCGTCCGATTTTGATGAAATTTGGTATGGAGGTACTAATCCACGGTATCTCCAGGCGTTTTTTTCATTTTTGTGCATTTTTTATTTTTAAGGGTAATTTTCCCATAAAAACCCTTAAAATAACGGAAAAATCTACTTTTCTCAAAAACGGCTCTAACGATTTTGATTAAAATTTTATAGTTTATTAGGGACCTAAAGTACTATAAACTGTAAAATTTTAATCAAAATCGTTCTAGCCGTTTTTAAGAAAAGTTGGTTTTTCCGTTATTTTATGGATTTTTATGGGAAAACAACTTTAATACAAAATCACCTCTCCTACCCCACCCTACAAGTCACCGTGAATCTGTTTAATAATTTAAATATGTTTGTGAGAAAGTATGTGCCAGTTCCTGGTACCGTTTATTTTTGATATTTCCCGAATGAGGTAAATATTTCCTATCTAGAGACCTTGTAGCTTGTAGCGTTAGCGTAGCATCGTAGCATCTCATCTGGCGATCTGGCTGGGCCCTGGGGCTGGCGTCTGGTAATTGGCAATACTGGTGAAGGTGTGATTCATTCATGCTTATCTTAACCCTTTCTATCCTGACGGGACTTACAAGTCCCAGTAAGTTCCAAGGTCAATACAAATGACTGTAATGCTTTTGAGGCTTTAAAACCCTGTTGGGACTTTTAAGTACTATGTTTCTTAGCATAATATTGCCTATTTGGTATTTAGTTGTCCTATTCAACACTATAAGCGCTAATGTATTACATCTAAGTCACGTGGTTGTATAGCAAGTGTGCATGTGCGTAAAGAATGATATTTTATGTGTTGTAAGTAAGTAAAACAAATTTGATAGTGTTTCTTCTTTGAAATATAGGATCTATATTTGTAGTAGGACTCATAAAAATTTAGTTTCATTCAGTTTTTGATTAGTTATAGCCTATAACATATGAAGGACTTGTACGTCCCGTCAGTTGTTTGGGTGATATTTCGTGTAGACTCTAAAATATAACCTACAATAAACACATTCGTTGTTTTGTTCGTGTTATTTTTGTATGAAACATTTGGTAAGCGTGAACTTTCAAAAAATAATGTGTATTTAGTTGTGCAAAATTTAGTGTAATTTTCTATTTGTGTGGTTGTAAGTGTATTTAGTGAATTTCATATCAGAAAATGTCTCAACCATTGACTTTGGGAATGATTGATGAGTATTTACTAGAAGACATTCCTGATATAGATTCCCCATCAGATATTGATATTGATGATGATATTGAGGAGGAAGCTAGGCCTACTTCGCCATTGAATAACTTTGATTTTGTTTTTAATAATGTCCAAAGAACAGTTAGTAATGTTGTTGATGAACCGTCTGACAATTTTGAAACAGAAACACCAGGTAAGATACAATCAGTTGACATATTTGTTGTAGGCCTAATTCTAAATGTTTTAGTGAGCATAATTTGTATAGGCCTATAAAACAAATCAATACATTTTAGCATATATATAAAAAAATTAAATATGCTAGGTATAAATAGGCCTAAATACATTTTGGAATTTCTTTTATATGATATGTTTGAGTAAACTTTGTTTCTGAAATATTATAACATAATTTTGTAGCTCAAACTGATTTTTTGTCTATGATTACTGTTATCTTATTTGTTTAAAGTCGAGTACAGTAACACTGGTTCATTGCAGCCATCGACTAGCCGTTGTAGCCAAACTACTGATGTTGAAGAGGTACATAAGAAAAATAAAAAGCAGCCTGAACCAAACCGGAAGTGGAAAAAAGTAGAAGCAGTAACAGAAATTCCTGATATTCCTCAAAGTGAAGGTACATTACTGTCAAAGTTAGACGAAAGGTATACAATTATAGTACAAAATGTTTATTTCTTATTCAAACAACATCCAGTTTCAACTGTTTTTGGTTTTCTTTTTCAGATCGGCTGCACGCTGTGTTTGGTGGTTGCAGTACATCAACTGACATTTTCTTGAAATTAATAAAACCGATACTGGAAATAATAGTGTACCAATCAAATTTATATGCAACACAGAGAGGAAAGACTCTTCGTCTGACTGAAAATGAACTCCTTGCTTTCATTGGTATGAATTTTGTGATGGGCTATCACAAAGTGCCATCCAAACACGATGACTGGTCCCAAGCTCCAGACCTACACGTATCAGTAATAGCCGACCCAATGCCAAGACCGATTTGACGAAATATTATCATGTTTGCATGTAAATGACAATCATTTGATACCAAATGACTGTTCAGATAAACTGTACAAGTTGAGACCAATGATAGAAAGACTAAATAATTCCTTTTTTGAGTCTTATGATGGAACAAGACAAGTCAGTGTCGACGAATCTATCGTTTTATTCAAAGGAAGGAACTCAATGAAGCAATACAACCCAATGAAACCTATCAAAAGAGGCTACAAATTATGGTGTGTTGCTGATTTGAAGGGCTACATTTTTAATTTTGATATATATCAAGGAAAAAATGAGGTTTTAAAAAAAGAATTTGAAAATTTTGGGCTTGGTGAACGAGTTGTTCTGAGCTTGACAAAAAAGTTTTGAGGTTCTAACAGAATAGTATGTTTTGACAACTATTTTAGCTCTGTAGCACTGATGGAGAAGTTAAAAACTGAAAACACTTTAGCTTGTGCCACTATTCGTGCAAGTTGTAGGGGTTTACCAGATAACATGACTGCAGATAAATATCTCAATAGAGGAGATTACGACTATCGAGTGTCAAATCTTGGAATATCTTTTTTCAAATGGCGTGATAATAAAGCAATACATTTTATATCGAACTACCATGGCACTGAACAAACTGAGGTAAAGCGCACTCAGAAAGATGGTTCTCGAAAGAACATTCCCTGTCCAATAGTGGTTGACGATTATAATAAATTTATGGGTGGAGTTGACCAAGCAGATCGTTACCGTGTCCTGTATGGCGTCGACAGAAAATCTAGAAAATGGTGGCATAGACTTTTTTTTGCTCTTTTAGATATTGCATTTGTAAATGCTTATTTGATTTATTGTGAGATGTTTGAAAAAGTATCTGTTCTAGAAGTTCGTTGTCAAGTTGCAATGGGTTTGATTGCGCAAAAAAATATCAAAACAATAACGTCACTGAAAATATCAGTAAATATAGAACTCGAGGCTGCCACATCATCTAAAAAACGAAGAAAGTCTGGATATTCAGTACCAAAGGATGTGCGGTTAGGAAACTTGGGTGCCTACTGGCCTGTGTTCACTGATAAACGTGGTAGATGTGAATTTTGTAGTATGGTCAAGATAGAATCGAAACCTACATCAACCTGCTCGTTACGTAAAGTTCATTTGTGTATTAATGATAAAAAAACTGTTTTGCCAAATATCACGACATAGACATTTAGGATTAGAATAGTTTTAACATTTCTGTAAAAAAGTTATTTTATTATGTTTTAGTTTATTTTTAAAAATTAGTCTTTTTACTATTACAGTAAATATACGAGCGTATATAAACAAAAAATATTGTATTAAACTTTTAAAAAAACATTTTCTTTAAGTTGCTGTAAGTATATTCAAAGTAAATCACTAAATAAAGTAATTTTGCAATTATAATTTTGTCGTAAATGTTTCAGCCTGTTATATCCTGACGGGACTTGTAAGTCCCGGGTCCAAATTACCCCCCAAAAGCAAAAAAACAAAATTTTTTTAATGTATATACAAATTTTAATGTTAAAACAAAAAGAAATTATGAAGTAATTTTTCAATTTAAAAACTTTCAACTAATCAGGATAGAAAGGGTTAATATAAAATATAAGTATGCTATTTAAAAATAATAACGGTAATGTGGAATGTCGAAAAAATGAGGAATAAGCGGCTTATAGACGGGGCAAGTAGGAACGGAAAGTTGGTGTAGCAAGTGCTTGCTGCCAGTAACTTGCCTAATACTTGCCATGTCTATAAGGTTACTTTCCCATTCAGGGCCACTTGCCACTTGCCGACAGTAAAATCAAACATGTTTGATTTTACTTGCCGCGAGGAGGAAAGTAGCGGATCACGTGATCTACTTGCGGCCAGAACTTGCCTGCCTAAACGTGCACTTGCCAATACAGGCAAGTGTCAATCAATTCAATTAATTGTCCTTTGTATTTGTGAAGGCTGTATAGTTGTAACAATGGATGCAAAACAAATTATTGCTACCATCGTCAAGAAATATGTCAAGTGGTCTCCAAGTGACATAATAAAGTTTTTAGATATATATCAGAGCTACGAACGTCTGTGGAACATTCGTCGCGAATGTTATCTGAATAAAAATAAAATAAAAATAGCAATGGCTAAATTGCTTGAAGAACTAAACGGTCATGGCCTTGAACTTTTGCGTGCAAAAATTAAAAATGTAAAAACTACTTATAGGCAAGAATGCATAAAGGTCATGGAATCTAAATCAAAATGAAAAAGTTAAAATAAAATTTTTCATATATTTTTAGTAGTATATTAACCTTTGATACGATGAAATTAGACTATACGGCCGGCCTCCACTGGAAGCGACACCGGATGGGATCTGTCGCCTGTTTACACGCGACTTCTCATTGCTATAGGCCTAAGCATTTAATGAGTATGAGTATGTTAAAAAAAGTTTTTCAATTATTTTAGAATTTCTGTAGGGTCATTTTATGAATTTTTGACAGGTTTTTTGTTAGTGCGCTCACAAACTCGCCAAATTTTCAATCAAGGGCGCGCGTTGGAGGTGGTCAAATTCATTACCGTCAACATTATTCGTATCTTTTTATAGGCCTAATCGTTAAACGGTCTAAACATTAATGCAGAAACTTCATTTTTGTATAGTTAGTTTATAAATATATTATTTATATGTAGTATAAATTTTATTAAAAACAGTTAAATATTTTTAGAGAAAATGGGGGTTTACTGAACACGCGTTTTCAATATCTGAAAGTGTATATGTCTTCGGTAAAAATTGAATTTCTTTTAAAATATTCAATTTATTTTAATAAAATGTATACTACATTATAAACTATATATGTATGAACAAACTATACAAAAAATGGGTTCCTATATAAAGTGTTAGACCGTTTAACGATTAGGCCTATAAAAAGTTACGAATAAAGTTTACGGAGGCGTATTTGATAATGTGACGGGTTCGTATAAACAAAGGGTGGTGTAGCCCATAAGCTGAAAGTGTAGCCCATGCTACATAAGCTGAAAGATTCTCATTTGGAGCCTATATGAACCCAAAAAATGAAAGTCGCCAAAGCAGCTCAGGTTTTAAGTCACTCTGTAGCATCTACTATTATGTATGCAGTTCGACTTGGTAAGTTAGTTATAATTATTTAGGTTTTTGTATGTTAAACATGTGTAAGAGAAAGTATATATTATAATGAATTGATTAATTTTATTTTTTGCGACAGAATTTTCTATTATTACAGTAAGACCTCGATAGTTCGGCATCAATCATCTTGAAAATTTGCACTCGTTAAAAATAGCAGTTTTTGTAATCATTGAGTGATTTAAGCCCGGTCTACACTGTCAGATGGCTCCGCATCCGTTAAAAACAGTGTGTAAAAATCTACTGCTCAATAAACTTGTCCAAAACAAACATTTCAATCAAAATTTCTCTTAAAAATAGAACCGATTCAAAACAATGTGCTCTCATTGTTTAAAATTATTTTAAACCTTTAAAATTATTTTAAAGGCTAGATATGTCTTATAAAAAATTAATCAGGTTATTATAGGAAAAATATTTCATCATCTTGAAGCATGGTGCTATGATCAAAATTATAACATCAGCGAGTCACTCGCACGATATTTATGTACAAAATGATTTTGTTTTAGGCTTTTAAAATTTATTAGTTAGCGGCAATTTCTCTACGTAGTTAATGTTACGTTGTTTCAACGTGTAATTTACCTGTTCATATACAGTACATGTGCGTTTATTTATAGTTTATTCCCTGTCTAAACCATTTTAAAGGAAGACCTCCATAATCTGGCATTGTCGATAATCCGGCATCACCGGATTCCCGAGGGTGCCGGATTGTCGAGGTCTTACTGTATTAGTTTTATTTTGCAATAATTTTTTCACTTGTAATGTAGTTAGAATTTTCTAGTTAAGAAAGTAGTCAAACTATTTATAAAAGCAAGGCTATCTATATCTAAAATTCAAATAAATATGGCCATATATATAATTCAAACTATTATTAAGTATGACATATACAGGCAATAAACAATGTCAAGATTAAGATACAAACACTACGTTCAAGGTATTGAAACATTTTAAGTCATGAGAAATCATAAAAGGGGTTAATTTTTATGTATATATTGAAACATAAGATTCTGTTTTTGTTTTTTTTTTAAAGAACAGTGAAATGTAAGAGTCACAAAATTTGTTAAATAGCCTAGAAGATAACATTGCGCTTTCTAACTATCAAATTTTGATGAATGCAAACTAAAGGTTTATTTACAACTCAGGAAGGCGACTTAGTTCCTTATATTTATTCAAAGCCAAATTGTCACATCATTCTACTTTTTTATCATTTTGTTAAATTAAGCTTCTAACAACATTTTACATTATGTAATACCTTGTTTGAAAAAATTCTAATTGGCTGGTATGTTTGTTACAGGTTCTCTACCGTCATCGGCTCCTATAAACCTTTCAAGAAAATTTAATGTGAATATTATTGATTATATATCTAGGTGATATAATGTTTTAATAAATTTATATTATCTAAAAAAATGTTATTATTTGTTTACTATCCTTCTAGTGAGTGCTTTCTTTACTGACAACAAAAATAATGCATTCTCTTTTATTTTTATAAAGACAAAATTATGATTAAAAATGTCTAAAACCATTATTAATTAAAACCATTGTGCATCCACTTAATTTGAGTGTACTAACAAATAAGATTTCTTTATCTACAAGTGGTCAAATATATTTCAATAATACTTTTACCAAAGCTATTTTCAAATAATAATATGTTAATTTATAAGTGTTATAAATTTAAATAAATATTACATTATTTTAATTTTTACAGCCTAATATTATGTGATTACTTTTGAAATTAAGTATTTTTCTTAGATTACTACTGTGTTTTAAATTATAGACAAAATGTATTATTAAATGACAATTTATTCTAGAGTCATTTAATAAACTTTTGTTTAACAAAATAAATTTCACAGTTAGTAGCCAAAGAATAATGCTTAAATATGCAAAAGTAATGATTTAATAGTAGGCCTATAAATTATAATTATATACTACAATACCGGTTAAAATAGATACAACGTACTACGTTTAGTAAAACTTTGTTTGTTAGTCCACTACATTTCCACCAGAAGCGCTGAAGATAGTTTCAACTTATAACATTGAGTTGCCTATCTCCTCTTGGTAATATTATCTCTGGTGTAGCCTATGAGTTAATTAGAAGTGTTGAGATTGTTTAAACGTAATTTAAAATTTTTGCAATGAATTGAATTTGATAAGGCTTTGATGCGGTCATCAGGTTTTTACATAAAATTTTTCGCTCAAAATCACAGCACATTCGTCAGTTACTTCATTAAAAGCTTCATTAAATTCTTCGTCGGTATTTGACATTTTAAAATGATAAATAAGTAAATATATTTACCGGTAAAATATTGCACTGATCTGTACTCCCACGGTGCTCAAAGTATACTGGTGGCAAGTACTTTCTGATACTCTGGCTGCAAGTACTTGCCACATGTAAAGGTATTTGTTACAGCAAGTAGTAACCTCGCCAGTACTTGCGGCAAGTACTTGCTTCTTCTACTTTCCCCGTCTATAACACCCTATAGTGAAATAAAAGTTGATTTGAATTGTAGTCTTTCTATGTTTAAATTCTTGTGTTGTATTATCTTTGGATGGTAGAACTTATTTAGTTTTTTCAACCTGCTCCAAACATGAATAACTTTGGAGATATTGGTGGTAATATGTTACAAATAAACTCATATGTTATTTTAGATTTGGAAACTACCGGTTTACCACAAAGAGAGTTCAATAGAACAAAAGTGACAGAAATTACATTAGTGTCAGTTTTGAGACAACACATTTTGGGAAAATACAATGATAATAAAATTATTAGTAAAACGGAAAACATCGATTACATTCCTAGAACCATCAATAAACTAAGCGAATGCATCTTCCCTTGTAGAAGAATATCAGATACAGCTTCAAGTATTACAGGTAAGTTAATACCAGACTTTTAATTTTGATAGGATTTTAGTTATAAAGCCTAGGCCTAGGCCCCTATCTCCAAAATTATGTCAAAGGTGGGCATAATATTACCCTTCACTAGTAAATGTTCACAAGAAAAGGTGGAAGTTTACTGACTGACATTTTAGGAAAGAGACCTTGTACTGCCAACCTAGCACATTATACTAACATTATAATTTATTCTTGCCTTAGCAATCCTTTTAGAAGTCTTTATATCGGATAATAATAGCAATCGGATACCTATGGCTACAAATACTATACTAGGCCTGTAACAATTCAAAATATATCCCTATATAAAAATCATTTAAAATATCAAAAGAAACCATTCATAATTACTAAACTAAACACGCATGAGTGCGAGAGAGAGGAACAGACTACTATAAAGGCAATTCATTCACAAGTTGAAGCAGCGACACCTAGTGGCAAAAAATCGTAAATGATTCATTAATAGTATTATAACATCCGACTTCCAACAACATTTTAAATAATTACCAGTACTTCTCGATCTCAAATTAATATCATTCCCACATCAAAATTAATCTAAATTAAACGACCAATCCAT
>JAGFPH010007892.1:28448-42928 GCA_018207615.1 Philaenus spumarius | reverse complement strand
AAAATTTTTATCGGACATTCTACAAAAATATCAAACTTTTCGTAGATTTTCTCCAAATTGTAAGGTATTTTGTGCTTTGTAATTTAATAAGTACAGAATTCTTTAAGATTTAATTTTGATCTAAATATTGGTAGACCAGATTTTTTTAATTATTTGCTTTATGTGTTTGTCTTTTTTATAAAGTTTAATTTTACGATCAACTTTAATGCATGTAATTCAGTTCATTAGGTGTAAAGTTTCTTACACCATTATTTATTGTGTTTCAACCAATATTATTCATTACTATCCAACCAAGCAGACATCCGAATCGGCTTTTCTTTGAAAAGGGAAGATTATTATAGGGCCTATATTTAACTATGTATTTTGTTGTAGAAAACTATTTTATTGTATTTCGCCAAATATTGTGGTAGAATATTTTTATTGAAAAATAAAGCATTGTTTTAATTTCTTTTATACATCTTTTCAAAACTATCTATATCTTTTCAAATGATCAATAGCATTAGATAACACGATTTTAAAACATTGACCGACAGTTATTTTTGCTAAGGTGATCATTTCGAGAAACGGATTGTGCATTATCGTTTACAAGATCTTTATCACGATTTATCACTTGACGTAGTCTTACAGGATTTTACGACACCCTCCACTAAGTGGATATAGTAAACATAGCACATAGTAAACAATAACCTCAAAAGATATAAATCACGGTGTATAAATCAAAACTGTATGTATAATTAATTCATTTTTCCAGTATCCAGGTCACTAATAATTATAATAAAGTATGTATGTCACTTTATTATATGTATGTGTATGTATAAATTTGCTGTGCTTTGTTGTTTACAATAAAACTGTTTCGCCGATCAACGCGTCGTCCTCAGGCGAATTTACAAAATAAAAGACATGCACAACAATAATGTTACTAAAAACCATCGTATTCATAATTAAACCCAATCCCTACTCGTTTATTGATGCTATGGATAAAAACTTTAATATCTGTGTATGGTGGTTTTTAAGAATATTTATAAATAATAACTACTTCATAAAAATATCTCATTATACCCTACAATGAACCAACAACAATACTATTTCTTTGTGGTCACTATTTAAGGTTCGAATCTACTAATTTCCAATTAGCAGTCTGGCCTTTATCTTTTCGGCCAGCTCAAACATTACATCAATCACATATATTATTTCTCAAGGCCATTTTTTTGTCGGTACGCCATAACTTCCTTAATACATCATCAAATTACATGAATGAGGCGTCATTTTAAAGCTTTCCTTAACCGCTACACCGGAAAAATACAAAAATACATAAATAAAGAATCCAAAAGTAACAGTGATGTAATATCAAATAAGTTGTAGGGATATTTTCCTGGCGTTGGCAACACTGATGATAACAATATCCAGCTGGAGAGCTGCCGTTACGCCACTACATTGCTATTTTTAATTAATTGTATATTTAGTATCGTATAGTATACGCACTATACGATACTAAATATACGGTGTGTACTTCAATTAATTAAGTGGGATTTAAGTGAGTTAGAATGCTAATGCTTCGCACGGGTCAGCTAGTGAATGTTTTATATAAGTTAAGACGAAATATAATTATTTTCATCTCAGAAAATGGTTTTATTGTTTAGTTTGTATATTTAAGACTATTTTCTAGTATTTTAAGAATATTTAATGACATTGTACATTTATGTTACAGGTTAAAAAAATCTGGGATTACAAATCAAGCATTTTCTTAAAGCCTAACTATGTTGATATTTTGAAATTGATGAACCCAGTCGGATGTATCTATATTAATATTTATTCCCTGACATGGCTTCTAAATTTGCACATAACCTACAATAAGGGACATTTTTGTATTATTTTAAACAATGAAATTACGTTTTATAAAGAACTGGTAAGACTATGTTACTTAGTAAAGTATGTTTATTTACGAGTGAAAGATTTTTTCCAAATAGACATAATAGTTTTTGAGACTACTCAAAACATGGCAACTAACAAATGTTACCTCTTTATTATATTAGTACGTGAGGGCTCCACCTGCAGTTCACTTAGCTTATTTGGAAAAGCAAAAGCAAACAGGTTATCCTATACTCTGTTATTTTCACGGAAATTGCTATTGATTAGGACAGAGGCACTTGGATAGTAGGGTAGGGTTGTGGGGGTATCTGTGACCTGGATCCTAAAGCATTCAAAGTAGGGCCAGAGTATTTACGAGAGTGGCATGATTTTGTTTTAATATAATAGAGAGATAGACTCAAAGGCAAAAAAAAAATAATAAACGGTACCAGGAACTGGCACATACTTTCCCACAAACATATTTAAATTATTAAACAGATTCACCGTGACTTCATATTTGTAGGTGGGGTAAGAGAGGTGATTTATTAAATTAGGAGATTAACTAATAAATATTATTATTATTATTATCTAGAGAGAAAACTATTCGATCGATTTCAAACAAATTTACACCAAACACGTCAATTAAGGCTCTATAGATGCAGGAAAAAAGTTTTGACAAATTTTGAAAAACAACCCCCTTTATGACCAAAATACCCCAAAAATCTGTTATTATTATTATTTTAAGCTAAACGAGAATTTTTAGAAAGATGCGGTTTTTTGCGTATGGTAGGGTACATTAAAGGCTACAAATTAGCCAAATTTTATCAAAATCATTAGAGCCGTTTTTTATAAAAAAATAATAAATGATTTTTTGGGTTTTTTTTCAAAAAAAGGGTTGTTTTTCAAAAACATTTTTCGTGCATCTATACAGGCCTACTTGACATGTCTGGTGTAAATTTGTTTGAAATAGATCGAATAGTTTTCGCTCAAGCTTTGTATACATACAGACATACATACATACATACATACATACATACACACATACATACAGACATACATACATACATACAGACAGACATTTTGTAAAAACCACTTTTTTAGATTTAGGGAGTCCCAAAACGGATATGTCCACAAAAGTCTCAACATCGATTTTTTTTCTATACTTTATACTATAGTATAGTGAGAATGTAAAATGTAAAATTATATTTAAAAATAGAAATAGTAACAAAATTGAGTCAGAATAGATTTCTTGTTCTTAGTCATCTTTACATCAATAAAAATATTTTAATATTTTTTAAACGTAGCCTAAACCCAGTCTGCATTTTGAATGTTTTCAGAATTTGGAGTGTACCTATCTGTTTAATAGAAAATGTTGGCAAATGTCCAAATACTCAATAACCATACTTAATGTCTGCGCGATTGAACGAGTGCAGCTTTTCAAACTGACCATCGTCAACTCCTTTCCTTCGTTCAATCAATACTTGAACAGTTTACCATTACACGAATTTATCACCGCTTGAGAAGGCGTGGCCAGTGTCTGTCGTTTGTTTTTTGTTTCTTTTGTCTCTAAATGGTTCCTGGCACCCTTCTCCGGGTCGTAAATCGCGATTCCTATCTCAAGTAATGTAAAGAAGCCTGACTCGCATCCACACCCTAGACTGACATGTAAAGTATTAGCTTATTTTCATAATCAGATCTATATATTCGCAGAAGCTATTTTTATCGTTTTTTAAATGATAATAGTATATCAAAATAATTTGGTGCACATGATCGAACGTAAAAAGGGTTACGTCTTTAAAATGAAAACCGGAAGCCGTATTAGGTTATTAATTTGTCTGCTTCCGGCGGTTCTCCAAACCGGATATTATCGCAATTACATTTGGCGTTGTTATATGGCATGCTAACCCCAGGGCTCTATAACAAATCGAATTCGTAAATTTTATGTTTACTCTTCCATCTTAACAAAATTTTCTAAGACGGAGGAGTAAAAATAAAATTTACGAAATCGATTTGGAAGCAATTTGTAGGTCAAACACTTTGAAATAAACATTTTTTGTCTCTTGAAATGTTTTCTAAAAACTCTTCCTTTTCGAGATACTAACAACTTTATGTCGATTTATTTCAATACGTTTAGGGCCGCCATTTTGTTTAGGATGAACCTTTTGAAGTCGGATTTGCGGCATTGTATTCTACTAAATTATGCCTTTAATTTGATGTACAACTCAACCCACGCTCTAATTTAAGATTTTCTTCTGACTCCTTGTGGGCCGTACCCCCGAAGTGGTAGCGGCTCATTGAAATTGTGGTAAAATAGTGTTTTATGTCCAGTAACAGTTCCAAGTTATATAGTTCCATCTGTAACGGTTAAAAAATATTAACCCGTCCCGGGACTTTTCACCATCCCTGTATAATACGGTGGGATATATACAAACAGAAGGCACGCCAGCCGCTATGGGGTTTTTGCACTCTGCATTATTACAATAATTGTTACACTACAATAATATTACAAACGCTTTATACAATAATGTTATACATTATTATCATTTGATGTTTTTCCTGAGTAATTAATTAACAATCGAGAAGAATTTAGCTATACAGGGTGAGGCAAATTTATGGAAGCACCTCAATAACGTTAAAACTATACAGATAGAAACTTACTATTTCTAGGACAAGTTATTACAAAATAATATTACCTTCTTACGAGAAATTAAATTAAAACTCCTTTTTAGGGGTGAACAGGCATTGTAAATAAAATATTTCGAAAAGCAATACACTTTGCGATTCATTTTTTTGAATGTAAAACGGAATTTTGTTGTTGGTACGATGTTTGTATTTCGATCATTCAGAAACAGCTGTTCAATTCTACTTTGTTGCGTGTCCGACAAGCACTTGACTTGGTAAGTAGCTAATTTTAAATCTATTTTTTCATTGTTATTATAATTGTACATGAGACGAATCATTACTATTGTTTTTACTAAAAATAGTTTCTAATAGTTGCTTTCCTTTCCTACTTCAAAATAAATAATTTACTCCAATAATTGGATGGTCCCGTTTAAGAGTTTGATCGAAGTTATAATCTTAACCTTAAAGCGCAAACTAAGTTAGGTTTTGTCTTAAACCATTCCATTATTATTCTGAACTCATCTGTATCCTTTACAACATCAACACGAAACCTAACCTAGAAGTTGTAAACATAACCTTAAAGGTGTTCATGCAAGCTGATGGAAATAAATGGCCGTTATGGGTTTAGATCTGAATTTATTTTCTTGCCAGAGATGTTTTACGAAGACTGTAAGACCTACCATTAGTCCTTTAACCAGCCTGAGAATAGATGCTTTGGTGTCCATTGAGTCCTTGCCACCGGAATGATGGCATATTCTTCCTGCATCGTCCAAATGCTTCGTATTTGTATACTACATTCTAGACAGTTCGCTCCTCTCTTCCACATATCCGACTTGCAGCATCTCTCTGGAAGGGGCATTCTGCTTTCATTATTCTTTATAGCTATTTGAAATGCTCTTACCTGGACCATCAATCAGTTTCTTGGCTTTTTGTTGCCCAATGAGGAAATGGAGGTTCTCTTTCGTTGCCAGTGAATTCCTGGTGCCCAGAAAACCAGCAGAGGTGCACGAAAATTTGTGCAGGGTCGAGATGATTGTGGCAATCCCATACGAGCTCGGATAAAATGCAAATTCACTGATACCTGTAGCCCATCTTAAGATTGATCTGGATACATAACCGTACAGCGTACATTTCTGCCTGAAAAAACAGTACAGTATCTAATTTCTTTTTTTTAGCACTGGAACTAAAATTATGACAAAAATGCAGTGTGTGTATATACTTTACGGAAAAACTATACCGAATTCAACTTTTTAAGTAAATGAAGATCACTTTTCCTTCCCGGATGTACGGCAATACTGTCCATGAGACGTCATTCCATTTCACAGGTTCTCACCGCAAATTTAATTTATTCAAGCAATGATTATTTTGGTTGTATGAAGTGTTGATGCATTGTTATTAATATTTTCGGAACTCCTAGTAGTACGGAACCCTTATCGTTTAATTTAAGCTCGTACTTCGGTTTTTTTTTTTTATTATTACTAATTCGTAATAAACAAACATACACACACGTTTGCTATTTATAATTAGTATAGACAGATGTTTAGCTTCTCGCAATAGACTCGTGTTCTGTTGCATAGTTCATTAAATCAGAGCTACAATATATTTGCTCGTCAACCGTTTGTGAAGGTTTCCCCGGAGCTGTCTACATCAAAGCATGATTACAGTCCCACATCATTCCATTTCATTGCTTCCCACTTCACTTCGGGCAACTGAAGTGGCATAAAGGGAAACGTAAACTTACAAAGGATTTAATTAAATTTTACGTTCTTTCTTTAACAGCAGAATTCAACGATGACTTTGATTAACGTCGAGTTTAATTGCGCTTTATGTATAAAACAATGGGTTTGTAAATTTTAGGCTATAGCTTGAGTTAACTTTTTCTGTACATTTTAAGGAGCGGCATACCCTCTGACTTCACAAGATAGAAGGCTTAAATACCTATTTTTAGGGATTTGTACCTTAAAAGGGAAAAACCTCTAGTTGGATTCACAATGCATTCTGAGCTATGCTTTAGATAAATGGAGGATCATGGTTTTAAATGTGTTGATTCACACTCAACGCTATACTGAGGTAATTTCATGGTATGAAGTTTTACGCTAGAAGTATGAATTTCATGTCATAATGTTCTAGGTTTTTTCCGATTTCCTATTAGCTTTATGTGTGTTGTATTACGTCCATCAGCTTTAATTCTTCTACTAAAACGAAACAAATATATGAACCTCTTTAAGGTTATGTTTAAAACTTCTAGGTTAGGTTTTGTGTTAATATTACAAGTGATATGGGTTTTATGGATAATAATGTGACGGTGTATTTACCTAACGAATGAGGTTAGTACAAGCTAAATAGGAAACAATTAGGTATGGGTCTGCTTGCTAATCACATAAAAGTAACTTGGTATAAAAATGTAATACTACCGTTTCTATTGTATTGCTCCAAATCATGGGTGTTCACTAAAGAACGGAAAATTAGCCAAAACACCTGCGACAGTAAAATATTTAAAAGGATATATGGATTTAGGGGGATACT
The DNA here is from genome assembly GCA_018207615.1 of Philaenus spumarius. Taxonomy (NCBI): domain Eukaryota; kingdom Metazoa; phylum Arthropoda; class Insecta; order Hemiptera; family Aphrophoridae; genus Philaenus; species Philaenus spumarius. The sequence continues at coordinate 35,932 of JAGFPH010007892.1, read as the reverse complement.
GAATCTGGCCAAAGAGGTTTAATAATGTATTGTACAACATATATGGCTATGGGTTGTCGGCAGGACACACCATTTGACAAGGAGAAACCCATACAATCAAAACGATTCTCTTAGCAAGACCGACTTGATCAAGAAGGCAAGGCAGATTAAAGCTTATATAGAGTGATGGCTTGTACAAGGCTGCAGGTCGTGTGGGCGCTCGGAAATGGAGGATATTTGCTCGGGATAGAGGCAGGTGCAGGCGAACTTTGGAGGAGGGCAAGTCCCAGGCCAGGTTGTAATACCTGTGAAGATGATCATAAAGTGTATTTCAATTCAATATATTCTATTTACAACGCCTGGTCATCCCGAAAAAGGAATTGAAATTTTCAGTGAAAGTAGAGTAATTTAACAATACCTTATACTAGAAGTTTTCAAGTAAGATTTCAACAGTATAGTTTTTACGTCATTGAGGTGTTTCCATATATATTTGGCTCACCCTGTGAATCTCAATACTTTATTATTTAGGCAAAATATAAAATTATATTTGTATACGGCACATATAGTATTATTGTAAAGTTCAATGACCCCACTCCTTTTATAATTAATTATATTGCAGGATTATTAATCATTAAATTGTCAAAACAAGACAAAATTCGATATCTCGTATTGTCTGACTGGCTACGTTTTAGGCAAGTAAATATTGCATTAATCTCAGCAGACTTTGATAGAACGGCCTTCCATTTCCGTAATGGACTGAGGAGTGAGAGAAAGGGGAATGTTTTCTTTATCCAATTAGCAATTTACTTATACTGAAGGCATAAGAATCTGTTTTTGGTATTTTGTTTAAACCAACTCGAACTTAGGATGCCTTGTGATTTAAAATATTTCAGATATAATAGTTATGATTACTATTTTGTATCACAAAAACAATTACGCGACAGTTCATGCTAAACATTAACGAATAAATCGATTAAACAAATCAATTATACAATACATTTTGTTTTCTGCTTTTAATTTATGCCAGTTAGTCTAATGGTAACGGGGGGGGGGGGTAGCAATGCTATGGCGAACTCTATAAGTCTTTGTTTTAATATTTTAGTAAAATGTTGCAATATAATTTAAAGTTAAAGAACAGGTAAACAGTCATATTTTTCCAGCTTTAAAACTGCTCAACCACTCTTTGCTTTACTTCCGCCGTCATACCACAAAAGTCAGGGTATGAGTTTTGGTCTTTAAGTAATACGTTTAAAGGTTAGCAAATACAATTCAAAGTGAACACAGTCGGCGAAACTCTATATTTTAGGGGAATAAAAACCTAGAAAGCTATATTTCATAAAAACATTTTCAATTTATGTTTTGTTAACCTTAACATTTCCTGATTTATTTTTGTTTATTGCCTTACTGGACTGGATATATTTACATAAATACCTTAATTGCTTGTGCTGCTCGGAGTTCTGTTTTGATCACTTTCTATACGGTGACGTACGTTTCGCCTATTTTTTCAGGCATTTTCAAACCGTTTATAAACAAATTTAAAAAATGATTTGCATTTGTTTAATGTGCGCCAAAAACTATAAATTATACAGAAATACTCCATAAACATTAACACAAAAACAAACACACGTAATGGGGCATGAATATGCCGATGTAGTTTATTTTAAAATAGCAACTCGCACACGTGCACTCTGGCCCTTCCTTGTCTCAATACTGATTTTTTATCTCAGTAGTTTTATTTGTTTTATTTGGGAGATTGAAGGGGTTCGGCTCTGATAATACAGTTAAATAAAGCGTTGGATTGGAAATGTATCTTCTCGTTTAACAAAGAGCTTGGGTCTAAAATAGTTGCTTTATAAATGTGGAATTCTTCAATTACGTCCATGGTTGGTCCTTTGGAGAATTTATTTAAAATTTGCAAATTATTATGGATATTGGTGTAAGTATGACCGGTGTCTATTAAATGTTTAGCAAATTTTGATTGGTTTGGCAACATTGCAGACAGAATATTTCGTAAACAAGGTTATAAACTGTCTTTTTAAACAAAAAATAACTTGGATAAAGCAATCAAACCAAAACATAAAGAGAATTTTCCTTACAACGCTAGTGGAATGTACAATATCATTTTGTGACAATTGCGAAAAACATTATATAGGTCAAACAGGAAGATCATTCAAAACTCATTTCAAAGAGCATATTCCCAATCCAATCTTAACCCAAACCAATCAAAATTTGCTGATTTAATGTGTTTTGTGTTAATGTTTGTGGAGTGGTTGCGTATAATTTATAGTTTTTTGACTCGCATTAAACAAATGCAATCATTTAAAAATTTTGTTTATAAACGGTTTGAAAATGCCTGAAAAAATAGGCGGAACGTACGTCACCGTGTAAAAAGTGATCAAAAAAGGACTGCGACCAGTACAAGGAATTAAGGTATTTATGCTTAACATTTCTGAGAAAACATGTAATTATCTATTAGTTTGGGGGCTCCATGATGATAGAATTATGGGAGAGGTATATATCACTCCGTTATAAGTTGTAGAATGAGAATATCAATGGTGATAAGTTTTAAAGATCAAAAATCAAGATTTCTGTCAAAATGGCTGCCAAATTATTTAAGTTCTTTATATACCCTAATAATGTAAAATTGAATGTATTTTCATTTATATTTTGATGTTAAAATATTGGAATCTTCTAATTACACACACTTGTTGAGATATTCAACATGCCGTCCAAGATGGCCGCCTCTGTAAAGGGTATTTTGAATTCCTTCTACTTGAGTCTTGTGATTAAGTTATCAATTGAACAAATTACATGTTATTTAGGAATTTAGAATTAAAAAAAAGTTGCTGCAGTATACAGAAATGTTGACGACATATTTACGAATGGCCCTGCCATATTGTCGGAACTGTCACGATATTGCAGGATGCCGTGGGATTGCGGTGTTTTCCAGATGGGTTGGAGAATATTTTATACCTACCTCTGACTGCAAATACTTCCCAGACTATATAATTTTAAATGATGGAATCAGATGTATGGGATATTACAAAATACAAAAATTAAACGAAACCGAGAAAAAATAGTTTTCTAAGCATCCAAAATAACAATCCTTCGATATAAACAGGTTTTAAACACTAATCATGATAACCGACACTGTCATCATCATCATCTTCCCTTTGACAAAAGTGTTCTCATCATCAGTAAGGGGCGTTTACTTGGGCCATAACAGTTGCAAATGCAGATTGATATATCCTAACAATTCTATCCGGCCACACAGATTACGACCACATGCTGATCAATATTTCTGGAAATATTTCTGAGCAATATTTTCGGTAATAGATTCCCTGAAAGAATTGTTTAAACGGGTCACACTTGTTCCAGTTGACCATATGAAAATGGACGAACAGGAACTAGTGAAAATCGATTCAGTTTTCCTAAGTTGCGGTCCGCGATGATAAACAGGAGGGAGGATAAATCGGTCTGTGTAGATTCGTTAATTTGTTTTAATAAGCGAACTGCTTTTGAATAATTAGCTCGTAAACTGATGCTAAATTAACCTCTTCCAGAATTTCACCACTCGATGTTGAATACCTCTAAAATAAGATTTGCCCTAGAATCGATAAGATCGATACCACTATGAAAAAATTACCGAAAGACAGGTACATCTGTTAAAGATAGATAAGGAAAGAGTGAGTGAGAGGGAAGTATTTGCAGTCAGAGACTGAGGTAGGTATAAAATATTCTCCAGCCAATCTGGACAACACCGCAATCCCACGGCAACATCCTGCAATAACGTGACAGTTCCGACAATATGACAGGGCCATACGTAAATATTTCATCAAAATTTCTGTATACTGCAGCAACATTAACTGCAATACTGTTGCATCCTAAAATTTCAGTAAAATTGACCTGTGTAAACACCCGGAGAAACAACATTGACATACAATTCCGATCACCATTGTATTGGCACATTTCTGTGGATTTCAATTGGTTTCTAACACAAATACATGACGAGTTATATCTTTTCTGCTTACATCCATAATATCCACACTCAAAGTGTTAATAAGTATATATATTATTAACTATATATTATAAGTATATATACTTGACAGAAGAACTTCTTTAACAGAGGCCTGGTTTCCGCTGAAATATCTGGTGACGTTTCAAGATTAGCTAAACATTCAACAACATTAGTAGTAGTACATTGGCAAGCTTTCTACCAAGTCAGTTTTCCTTTGTTCACAAAAGAACCGGTGGTGTCACAACCAGGCAATGTATGTAGTCTTGATAATACAGATGTTTTTAATGGGCCCAGAACATTGTAAATAGACCGTAAGACTTATTAATTCATTTAATATACGAAGTAAATGTCTGTGACTTCGGGAAGAAATGCGTATCTTTCTACAGCCAGGATCGTCACGTCTACATCTGGAGAGTAGATATGCAAGTTTTTTTACTCCTTTCTGAGCTACGTAAGACCCATGAAGAATTATTTTGGTAACTGATTCCTCTTGACTTGATTCCAACATTGTGACATCTGTGTGAATAGCTACAGTTTTATCTCGCCAACTAACAATAAATTTCTTCTTATGCTCTTTACCATATGTAATGAAATATTCTGCTAGAAATGCGGTCGACTTGTCTTTTGTTTTCACATTCTTGTGTTGCTGATGTTTGTTAGGCAAAATCTTGTACTGGGACCTATCTGTTATCTGGCAGTGGTTTCTAATAGCATTTTCATTGATCGTTCTTTATAGTGATTAAATTTGAGATGCAATTTTGTATACACGTTGTATTTTTTATCAATAAATTGATAGAACAATTTACCACAATCATGTAAGGAAAGAAAAATTCGATCATGCATGATTCGTTTAGATATATTATAGTCAATCCTACTTGAACTTTCAATCTAACTTTTTAATTTATTACTTTTCCTCCATAATTGACGATTAAAACTGTATATCTAAACAAACAGTTCATTTTGGTCATTTAGGCTACATTATTAAATCAATCCTAATTGACTTTCTTGTCTAACTAATTCTACTTTACTTCTTTTTCTCCTCTATAGACTATTGAAACTGTATATCTAACAAACAGTTCATTTTGGTCATGTACTTTACTTACTATTTCCGCTGAGACATTTCTGCTTAGGAATTTTGTTTCAATAAAATTGACACACAATATTAAGTAGCCTACTTTACCACAATCAAATAAATCGCTTCAGATAAACTACGAAAAATCCCTGTCTGGTAACGTGTCACAACAAAACAAAACAGTCGTTCAGAGAATCCGTAAACAGTGCATATAGTCCAGTAAAATTAGACACATTTTAGTTGTTATACGGTTTCAAATCCAAAAGTATTGAGACTTTGTAGTATTGTTTGGGAATATCTAATAATGAAGTCTTGATCGATAGGTGGTGAGCGGCGGGAGTGGGGGCAAAATGTGTTACTTTTTTGGTTTATCGTAAATATCTCGAAAATGTGGGTTCTACCAAAAACAAATCGTACCTATTACAAAAATAAAGACAATTAAATTATCTATAAAAAATTTTCTCATGATTTTTAGTAGAGTCAGTAGTTTACGAATTCGCGTTCATAAATTTAAAAGTTCAGTGGAAGTCAAATAAGCTAATCAAACAACTGCAATTGGATTGATTATATTAGTTTATTTACATTAGGTGTACATTTCTTGTGATAAGTAATTAATTGCTGTTATTATTAGGGCAAATCATTTACTGTTTAATAAGTAAGTAAATATTACCACAAATCCTGAATAAACACTTGTGTTGTAATTTTATTTTGAAATTACTAAAATATTTTATTTTAACTTTTACCAATACCAAACCTTTTAACACAGATGTATTTATTCCAATTGTTCCATAAAACAACCCAGAATTCCCTCGACAACTTTACTCATATTTCATAAAATATTGACGTCTCACTGAAACAACTTACTTTTTTATCTTCTGGCACTTTTCCAGAAAATATAACTTGTCATTTCTTTCCAAGTTTTGAACCTGTCAGTAAGGTTATAAATTATTCTCCCATATCCCCTAAAGCATACCAGTCGTAAGTTTACAATCATTTTGGGCAACGGGTTTAAATTGTTTCAAATACAATTTGAATGGGCTTGTATTTATACTTCTGTTAATAATACCTATAAATAATATCTCTCGTAATTGTGTTTTTTAACGATTGTGCTTTATAGCGGTTAGACTAACTAAGAGGTGGAACTTAATCGATACTGGCAGATAAATCGAAAGGCAATTAGTAACTAGGTAATATGTGTTGGAGGATCGATCTGCAGAAGACTGAACTAGCACCTTTAGCCTCTCGGCCACTCTGCTACCCTACCTTGTACAGTATACTGGTTATGGATTTTATGTCTGCCACCATTTGCATCTCTTAAACTGTTTATTGCTGTTTATTGTATTAATAACTTTAAATGGAAGGCGTTACTTATGTTTTCCTATGGTAATAAATTTTAAAATTTCTTATGGAAACCTATATTTTTTATTTCAAATAAAATTTAAAGTACTTCCATAATTTTCTAAGTCTGCAAGTTTAAGAGTTGTAGGGACAATTTAAATTAAAGTTTTATACATTTTGGAGAGATGATGATCTTCTCGTAGAAGTAGGCCCAAGCTTAATTAATTAGACAGAAACTAGGAAGGGTAAGCAACAATAAAGCTAATATTTAAACATATGATTTAGGGAATAAAATAAACTAGCATAATCAATAGCAATGATAAAACCAGGAACTAAATGTCGTGATACAACAATTTGTGTCGTGTTTTAATAAAAACCCGTTTTAAAATGTATTTACATTGTTTAACTTGTATTGTTATTATCTGTTACTAGGAGGAACCCACGCGTGACTCGTATGTCAACTGCGGTTTTGCTCGGTTTGGATATTTAACCTTATTTTTTCTCCAACCTGAGGCGTAGTTTTCTCTTTGTAGCTTTATAACCTACTATAGTAAATACTGTAAAGGACACACAAATAAACACAAATATAAACATAGAAAACTGTTATACAGTTTTTGGTCATCTGTATTTATAAAGAATTAAAGACGACCTTGGGGGGGGGGGGAAGGTTGCTGAGAACAAGACGTATGCAAAGACTGGTCTCCAACTTGAGTAGAACCTTAGATGTAAAGCAGTCTCATTTTCTATCAAATATACACACATTCAGAAAGACAGTAAATCGATCACAATGTCCCCTGTTTTTCAAAGCAACTAGACCATAAACAAACTGCAAGCCTGGATATTTGATTACATTTGACTTTCAAAATAGGGGCGTATTTTATTAGTTTTTGAATAAGCGACGACAGGGTGCTGCAATTGTTATATAATATTGCAGAAAGTCAGCTCGTTCTTTTCTATCTATTCATCTTTAATTTTTCCTGCAGCTTTGGATAAAATTAATGTAATTTGTTTGTCTTTCTCTCTCTTTTCTTACTCTGTTACTTTCTCTTCCTCGTTCTCCAACAATCTTTGCCCTCT
>JAGFPH010007892.1:3406-28348 GCA_018207615.1 Philaenus spumarius | reverse complement strand
TTTACTCCGACTTACCCTTTCTCTCCATCTCCGTCGCTTTTTCTCCCTTCCTACTCTTCCTCTCTCTATGTGGCTCTCTTTCTCTCTCTCACACCCTTTCCTTCCTTTTCCCTTTAGCTTATCCTTTCTCCACAATCTTTGCCTTCTCTCCCCGCATCCTCACATGCATCTCTCCTTGAATCTTCCTCTTCTATATCTCTCGCTCCCTTAATCTCCTCCTTACCTCAACCATCCCCCATTCTATCGCCTTCTTCCTCCCTCTTTATTTACACCAACTCACCATCTCTGTCAATCTACGTCACTTTTTCTCCCTTTCTTCTCTTCCTCTCTATGAATCTCTCTTTTTCTACATCGATTTCTAACTACTCCTTCTCTCTCTCTCGCTCTCTCTCTTTCCCTCCCTCTTCTTTCTTTCCTTCTACCTCTCTCCCTCCTTTACAATCTTACTAATAACATAAAAAAGAAAGTTTGTTAGCTTTGCATAATGGAAAGAAATATTTTTCGAAATTCGTTTACCGAATTTTAGATTTACTCTTGATTTGTATAAAGCCGGTACCTTAATTCTTCTAATACCACCATTTTTTCAAATTGTTAGTGCAGTACTTTTATAGATTTTTATGAGAATTAATCAACATTTTCTAGAATACTGTATCACAAAATTCTTTAAGAATCGTTTCGATATCACTAAATTAACGCCTTTCAAACATTGCCCCCACACAGTACTATAAAGAAGTTAAATTTTTGAGTAATACAATTTTACAGTGAAATATAAGTTTTGAAAATGTTATTATATGAGGATTGGTATGCTTTATGCTTTGTGTCGCTGATATATTTGTAGCTTATGTTGAACTTTATACAACTCATATGAGTATATTCAATGTTACAGATCTTTGTCGGATATAAGCTACATTTCCCTTATAATAGACTTAGAAACGCTCTGTTAATACATGTATGTCATGTGCCTGAATCGTATTTCTAGAACGTGCTTGTATTATAACTTAATACCGTTAATTAACTAGTCTGTATAATATGTATGAAAGGCCAAATAACACTCGTGTACTTGGTGCCTCATTAGCATTGAAACTAACCTATTTTGATAGTTAATTTCTCATTTTATAGTTTTCTCCTGAAAAAAAATAATATTAATACAATGTTTAAAACCTCAAAAATACTAAAAAAATCTTAAAAGCTCAAATCGAGTTGTCTCCATTTTGTGTACTATATCTACCAAAATTAAAACACACTCATACTATTAGTAGTATGTTTAACTCATTAAGCTGTATTATCTTTCTTTATTATCATCTTCTTTAGACAAATAATCACTAGACAATGCTCATATTGAGTAAATTTTCATTAATAAGACGATATCATTGAATGCTTACATAATAATCACGTAGGACTGCAATAATTTTATTTTTTTAGCTATTGAAAACTCTCATTTACTTTATTTTTGCTGCGTTTACCTCCTTTTCAAGATAACGTCCCTCTATTTTTCCTAGTACCTTTTTTCCATGGAAGTAATGCTTTATAAACTGAATGTGGGATTCAGATTACTCCCTAACCTCCCTTCTGGCCCCTTCGTTCCGGAACCACACAATCAGGAAGGAGGCTGTCTAGAATGTCAGAATATACTTCAGTTTACCCTTTCATCTTCATCCTTCTGTGTCATGATATTGTTCCCAAAAGTCGCGATTATTTACAATTTATCCTCACCATTCAACATACTTTCGACAAATAATGCAGCATCCCTTATTGCATTTGGTTGATAATTTCCTTCCTGACTGTTTATTTTATTAAAAAAGAACAGGAAATTACCTATTTTACTTATTTACGACACGTTTCGAGATCGTAATCTCATTTTCAAATGTTTATTATAATTACCTTTTCTTGGAAGCTGGCGTACAATCCTTTGGTTTTTCGTCAATCTTATATCATGACGGCCGTTTCAACTATTTATCAGTCATTTTCAAATGTTGCGGTTCGCGCACTCGGAACGTTGTTAAAACATTAAATAAAATCACTACACATATAATAACGTCGACGGTGTGGAACTAATTAGCACGTGCTACTTGCGTTGAGTTTAAACTTGTACTGTTGGACGGTATAGGGACTTAAATTGCCGTAACTGATAAGCGCTGGTGGCCGGTAGCGCCATATATATGAAACGGCCGTCATGATATAAGATTGACGAAAACCAAAGGATTGTACGACAGCTTCCAAGAAAAGGTAATTATCGTTTTAAAACAATCCAGTTTAGCCACATACAAAATATGTTTATTATAACTTTTGGGGTTGTCATAAATTCATAAAAAACATAAACACATTAAATACAAAATGTAAACAACCCAACATTTTTAGAACTATACGGTTCTAGTTGATTGGTTACACCTATGGCAAAAACTAAACCGCCTACTTTGTATTTTGTACTTTGTACGGTAGTTTTTACCATTTCTATCTTGAAAATCGAGGCCTGTATCGTATATTATGTCATTGGACAGAAATGACAGCTGATTATTTAGTATATTATTGGGGTAAGTTCCTTTTTACCTATATTCAGCTAGATTTAATCTGCCCTAGTTATCTCTTTTGAATTTCTTTATATTCATTTGTCACTTTTTAGTTTCTTTTTACGTGTTCTTTAACTCTTTTTCTTACTGATTTTTAACCTTATTTTTATCGACTTTTTCAGTTAAATTTTTTTCTTTTTTTTGTCCCGTTTTCTAGTTTTTTCATTACTTCATGTCTTCTTTTTCCTGTCCCTAAGCATATTTTTATACATTTTTAGATTGAATCTTTTTTAAATCTGGTTGAACAGTGTTTTTCATAATTTGTTTAGTTTATTTACTGTATTAAGCACTATATTTTGTAAATCTTTGAGACAGAATATTCATCCATTTCTTTATAGAAATATGTTGAGTTCTATTAAAGAGGGAAAGAGACGGAAGGGGAGAGAGATTTATAGAAACAGAGGGTCAACAGTTTGGCTCATTCAAATTTGTAACCAAGAAAATAATTGTAGTATATGATGTACTGTATATTAAGTAAGATATTTAAAGATGTGAATTAAAAATAAATTTTGAACGAAACACTTATTCTATTAAGAGTGTCAGGTGGTGTGAGAGAAAGAAAGAGAGAACGATAGTTGTACGTTCGCGTGACATTTCACCTTTACACAACTCCCCATCCTCCTATAATCCTCTATACATGGAGGATTCTCCCCAATATTTCCACCCCTCATGAACAGCATTTCGCTTTCTATTTTCCAATGCCATATATCTTCGCTTTTCAATCAGACCTAATGTACAGGGTGGGTATAAATTCAAACAACACCTGAACATGTTGAACATCCTTTTCAATTATTAAAAATATAAGTGTAGGCATTTTGTGGTTAGTGCCAAACATGTAGGAAGGTGATTTTTATTCTCATTTTGTTCTTTCAATATCTTTTGGGATAGTTTAATAAGCAGTAGTAGTTATGTATTCCGTATTGAGGTACTTGGTGTTAAATACTGAGGACACACTTTTATTATTTTTGTTCTGCAAATTGTGAGAAATGAAATTGAATACATTTACTGCTTGAAGAAATATTATCTCATTTCAAGCAATTCGTCTTACTTTTACAACAAAAACAAATCAGTAAGTTAAAACAAAACAGCAAAAGCTTTAAACTTACACACATCAACCAAAAATAATGTCTTTTAATTATAAACATAGAAAAGTTGAATTAATTTTGTGTACAACCTTCACGAACTTTTATAAAAGTCTTTATTAAAATAGTCTGCCTGTTTAGCATACTCTGAGTCACAAAAGATAAAACACTAATAATTTTATCACAGTTTGTACCCACTATTAAAAGAGTAATCTTTATCTGACATATGTGTACTGTTACATTTATACTAGCTCACATATTTATTTTTAAAAAATTTTAAGATTTCATATTAAAAAATAACATTTATAATGGTATCTAAATCAGTATTACACAAATGGAATATAGAGTCAAGATTAAACTTGGGGAAATAGTTCTTATAGACTAGTGTTTACCCTCAGAAAGTAATTAGGCGATAGTTGTTGTTTATTTACTTGTTTTGTTATTTTCAAATCCTCTTTACCTTTATTGATAGCACAAATTCTTCTACAAAACACATTGAATTTACTAAACATTGCTGCATCAATATTTTCACTGATAAAATAGTTTTTCATTTTCTTCGCAAGAGTTTTGAATTGATCGTGCACAGTGGATTTATCTTAACAAATCCAGATGTTTTCATCTCCTGCAGTTCTTAAATAAATTCGAAGCTCTTGGAACATATTGAAAAGCTAACTCTTTATATCCAATAATTCACTTTAGCCGCATAACATAGCTTGAATAGTTGTTAAGGTTCGGAATTGAATATAACTTCAGCCACCACTTCAACATTCTTAAAAAACATCTGAGTTTAATATTTCTTTGTCCAATTCCTAATGGTAAGAAATATCATGGGATGTTTGTGATTGATTTAATAAAGCATAACTGAACTAGTCCATGATGTCTGCTTATGAAGGAACCACTTCACATAAATAAAAGTACTTTACGAAGTCGATAAAATAAGCTTCATCTTTTTGGTCCAAGTATATCTCTATTACATAAAAATCCTGTCTTTTTATCTTAAAAAATATTTGACAATTCTGCGCATGCGTCAGGGTCAGGATCCACTACTCCCAGATCGTCCAAGAGTCTCTGCCCTAATCATTAGAAAATATAAGAGTATGCAATAATCTATTTGTATCTGACTCTCCTCAATTCGCCTAGGGGGTTGAGGGCAGTGCACTCTAGTTAGACTTTATTTTAGCGTCTTGGTATCTACTTTGTTATTGCCAGCAGAATCAATGGTGCTGGCTTGAAGAATTTTTCTAAAGATAATACAAGTATAGGCCTACCAATATGTGTAAAAGTGTTAGATAATGTTTAATCTGCTGCAATAGCCTACGTAAAATTATAAACAGTAAAACAAAATTATTTACATATACGCATCAAATAAACTTATTCGACTATACATATTTAAATAGAACCAACTTTTATATTATATAAAGTAATACTTAATATTACATAAAATAAAAAATGGTACTAGAAATAACATGCTAAAGTTATGATTTAAATTTCAAAGAAATATAGATTCATCATAGATTATCTAGTAAAAACCTGACCTTACGTAAATTTATTTATATTACGTTTCCAAAAAAGATGTTTTTCAACAACGTGCCATCGAATTTAATAGATGAAATTTTTTTAAGGCAAAAACCTTTAGCGATTGCTTTCACCTGGAAATTAAATATTAAGTTATAACTTTAATTTAAAGGAAAAACAATACTGTAATCGAGGTCTATCACAAAACACAACTTTTCATATTTTCTGTAGCAGCTATAACTTGTTTCTCAAATGTTATTAATTTTATTTTTTAAGTAAGCAATCTGCTTAATTCGGTAAAAGATTACACAAATGTTTTAGCCGTACGTGCTTTAAATGCTTCTAGGTATGGTCTTGGAATTTCGTATTTATTATTACCCTCAACATTTATTTTTAATTCAATTTTAAAAAATTGTTAAACAGAGGAAAAGATTGTATAGTTCTTGGTTTTTTCGTTATAAAGACACAGTTGACATACAGGATATGTAAAATTGTTCTGATTTCTCTCGTTATTGGAGTTTTTTTTTTCTTATTGAGTTTGTTTCTTTTGACTTAGCTTACTAGTCGTAGGTTACATAATTTAGCTAAATTTATCTTTTCGTATGTTGTCTGTTTGGAACAGTTTCAATCAAACTGTTGTGTGTATTTATTTGTTCCTATTGATTGCATTTCATGTTTGTGTACAATATGTATTCTTGCAACCTAATATCAGCAAGAAAATGTTTTACAATAATATAGTCGAACATTTTTTATCTTTTGCTCTCTCCCAGTCTCTCACTAAATAATTGTTCAGTGTGTTTTATTTTAGTTTGCTGTTAATATTACATTTAATTTTCTGTTAATTATTATTTTTTCCAAATATTGTTCAATTTAATAACCATAATGTAATTTTTTTTTTATAATGGTGTTAGGTGATAAACAAGACCAGAGAGTCCTAACCTCGTGCCATAAAATAAATTTGTTTAGTTTTTTAAATTTAATTTGTTTATGTTTCCTTTTAGATTAAAATTGTTTTACTTGATATGTTATAATGGTTAAACATAGGTTTTATGTGAGTTTTGTTTGAATAACTTTTTTACAAAGATTTAGTCTTAAGAAATTTTGTCCGTAAACAGAACCCCTATAAAATCATATCTTAGGAAACTATAAATATCTAATCTAGATATATCGTTCAAATTTTCAGGAAAGGATAAACTTTGATACGGTAAAAGTCGGTGCTTGAATCTTCGACGGAGCTCATTTACGCCGATAGGGACCAAGTTTTGTTCGGCTACAAAAGTTCTTAACTTATTACAAAAAGTAAATCATGAAAGTGCTTTTTGATCGTTACTTTGTATTTAACGGGAGGTACAAAGTCACGTGGCTCATCGTGCAAGTCAAGTTTATATATAAAGTTAATTATGGAAAATGAGGTTGAAGTAGGGTCTCGTGAAACTGTCGATTTGTTGAATTTATTTAACTCATTTTGTATCTCTCCGTTCTTCTCCAAACAAGATGGAGTAGTTTTATCATGTTTTACATCAGTTAAACTTGTTTGTAATGTTGTAGCTACTTCATTCCAAAATAAGGTCCGAACACGTATCAAAATATTCTCTCTTGTTTCAACAAAATAAAAAGCAGCATTTTAATAGATGGTTTCAGCAAAAGTGTGTGTGTTAAAATTACTAACTGTCGCTTTCTTAAAATCTCTAAAGTAAAAGTGGACATGTTTTGGAATTATGAAATTTATAAAAATATTATTCAGTATTTCTAAACAAAGTTTTGAAAATAAGGAGGTGTACAAATGAGGGTTCTAGTATAATTTGATAAAAAGTGCTTAAAAAGATATATTTTCAGCATTTTACAGATTTTCAATTAACATGGAAGGACACCCATTTACAAAATTTTAGATTTTAATGTCTCTTTTTTTTTTTTTTTTTTTTTGAAGGGGGGAATGTTCTTACGCAGACCTCTCAGCCAGCCTGAGAGGTACTGTGGGACTCGATCCGCTGCCGCGTGGACCCACTACCCACTAAACCACCCCCCTCTTCCCAAACTGCTCACAGGGGAGGTGTAACAGCGTCTAGGGAATATCCCTAATGACTGTAAGAGTAAATCTGAAACATAACAAAATCATCATTAATGGTATGGCGGTGGCGGCTTGAAGATGTCTCTACTCGAGACCAGCCATCAACGGAATCCAAGATCCATGCCTAAAACATCACTGGCATACTGGAGGTCCCGCAGCTCCGATGAAGGTACAATCCCGAGAACGAGTGAAGAAGTCGGGTTGGAACGGAAGAAGAAACGTGAGAAAATCATTCCCCGAGACCGGGCCGGCAGCAGAACAGCTTGACCCGTACCTAAACAGCACTGGCAGAGGGATCCCGGAGGTACGATGAAAGCCCGACTCGAGTTCCGAAGTGAAGAGCTGACTGGAACAAATAATGCATTGAATTAGTGCTTGAAGAAATCGCTACCCGCAGAACAACCGACAGTCGGACTACGGGAGACAAGAAGAAAAAGTCCACCGGCGTTGTGTAGTGATCGTCCGTCAAAGAAGTGTGGATTGTATGAATGACTTCGCTGCCCGCAGTAACCGACACCAGGTACCAGGAGAACTCCCCAATGAAGGCGTCCGCTAGCGATGGGTGTGCGTCCGTTAGTCTCGCAACTGAGGTATGCACTTAAATAATATTTATTATCAACATTATTTTAACTGAAAATTGCCAATCTGATGAGGCAAATATAGGTTGTTCCTTTTAGAAAGCAGTTGTCCATTTCTCTTTGAATTTGCATTTGTGTTTAATATGGGTTTTTTATCTGTATTTTGTATTGGGACTTTGCATACTTTTGTATTGCACTTTTACTTACTCTTTACATGTTTCTCATGTTAAGATCTCGTTAATGCCTCGCATTTCTATTCCAAGTTTGATACGACCTAATTTTGCACCCGTTGATAAACTACAAGTACTATTTTTGTAGTTGGTAATTCTGCTAAAATAAACCATATCTTTAGGCAATATCTTTATATATGAAACAAGTAGTCCTGACTGGCTGATGACTGATTCATAATCAACGCACAACCAAAACTATGATAGCTAGAGACTGAACATTTTCAGCGTACCTTCATACCACCATGTAGAGGTTCAAAATACGGCGTTCACTCCAAGCCATTAACAGATACAACAGCAGTATCAAATCAAAAGCTGAGCAACACAATTCTAAGCCGAACTAACACTTATTAGCGACTTTCCATAGGAAAAATTAGCTATTTTTACCCTTATGGTAAGACCCAAGGTCGGGAGTAGCAAATGAGCACCGATCATGGTCCCAAGAACACGTTTTGGGGAGTCATTAAAAATCATATATATGTATGTAGATATTTATGTATGTATGTGTGCGCACTCTAGCAGACGCATTTAAAGTCCGATTTGGTTCGAATTTGGTACACATGTTGGTTGTCTACGAGTTCGTCAGCCAAAAAATCCAACAACCGGAAACACGTTTTTTGACCGGAAGTAACTATTTTTTTAGATTTTTCCTACGAGAATAAATGTCTTTAGAGTTTTTTCTACAAAAATAAATGTATGATGTTATTCTGCACATTTTGTTTTTTTACGCTACCTTATAGCTCGCTTGGTTCCCCCAAAATCGATCAAAACGTAAAATACCATAAAAGTACCCAGTTCAAAGCCATTTGGTGGATTTTACCGTGGGATTGGCATGCAAAGCACACAATGCATTGTGTATTGAAGAAACTCCCAATACTTGGGTTGGCGTGCGAAGCTCTCAATGCACTGTGTATTGAAAATAGTCTCAATATGATTTGTGTATTGAAGATACTGCCAATATACGAAATGGCGTGCGAAGGAAGCAATGATTTGTGTATTGAAGATACTGCCAATATACGAAATGGCGTGCGAAGGAAGCAATGATTTGTGTATTGAAGATACTCCCAATATGCGGAATGGAGTGCGAAGCATTTGCAGCTATTCAGCACCCTCGTGAATAGACATATTTCCCAAATTGTTGGTTAAACCCTAAAGCATAGGCCTATAAACTGAATTTTGGAAATTTGCTCAACTCACGTCAGCGGTTCAGCTGCGTGGTTGAATTATTTGTTGAATGCATTTACATTTATTACCATAACAATAAACTTAACAAATTTAGGATCAGTGATTTTTCACAACCAACAGAAACAAGCACAAAGAAGAATCAATGAAAATGCTAACTGTATTATAATTCAAACATCTGTTGTTACATGTTATAAATACAGGCGATTAGGAACAAAAGTTTAACACAATTTTAGGTTAGGCCTACACTGGACCAACACACATTTCTTGAAAGCATTTACATGTATTACCACATCATGGTTGGCAAATCTGGAATCAGGTAATTGTTCTTCACAACAATCGGTTCAAACCCCTAGCACTATTAAAATTAATTTAACTTTATTTTTTTACCAGACCTTTCTGACCAGTTTGAAATACTGCTTTATCGTATCACATTTTGGTGATATTTTACAACTTCAAAATTGTCTCCCTTCTATATGAAAATAAAAAATCTCTGTCCTAAACAATCATCATTCCCGTAAAGTGTTAGAGTATAGTACAGTAATTTGTTTGCATTTACTTCGATGTCAGTCACCGCGGGGGTTGGTGATGAACGAAACGAGCTGGGGACGAACGCCTCTAGTTCATTATACATTTGATTGCAAGCTGAAACCTAACAGTAACAAATACTTCCCAATAACGAAATTTTCTTCCGGATAATGAATTTCGTTAAATAGTAGTTTGGCTGAAGTACAGTTACGTTTAAGATAATTTGTGAATATAACAACAATTCCTACATTCATTTTATTGCATCCACATCGAGAAACAGATCTAAAAATGCTTTGTTATTAATTATTATATTAATACTAGCTGACACGTACGGCGTTGCCCGTGGTGGTTGGTATTTTCAGTCTTTTTAACGTAATTGTATTCTTTTTAAGTGTTTAGTCAGTGAGTGGTATTTGGCTTTTACATATATAGATCTTAAATAATAAAAGCACTATTGTCATAATAATAAAAGATCTTAAATTATGATTTTAGTAACTTTGATCCCCCCAAACCCCTCCTAAAATTTCGAAATTTTTCATACCCTTTCTTAGTGAGCACCTATGGCCCTAGAGGAAGCTACATACCAAATTACATTCCAATCCGTTCGGTAGTTTTGAAGAAGTAATTTTTTAATAACTTTGATCCCCCAAACCCCCCAACCCCCCTAAAATTTCGAATTTTTTCAAACCCTTACTTAGTGAGCACCTATGGCCCTAGAGGAAGCTACATACCAAATTTCATTCCAATCCATTCGGTAGTTTTGAAGAAGTCGTTTTTTAATAACTGTGATCCCCCCCCCAAACCCCCCTAAAATTGCGAATTTTTACAAACCCTTTCTTAGTGAGCACCTATGGTCCTAGAGGAAGCTACATACCAAATTTCATTCCAATCCGTTCAGTAGTTTTTGAGAAATCGTGATGAATGAGTCAGTGAGTCAATGGGTTTTGGCTTTTATATATATAGATTCCACCTTAATCTTAAATCTCTAAAGTGAATGTAATAAAGGTTATGATGTCACTATGTTCTGTTTATAGCACACAATGTAGGTCAATTAGTGAGGAAACTGAGACTTGGTTTAATATAATCAGCTAACTCCATCCAATCGCAAGTCTTAGTGTTAATATAGTCTAATGAGATGTAATTAGCCTACGTCTTGACACGGATTAAGCATTGGGCTATCCGCTCAAGAAAATATTTTTTCAAGGGGATACAAATTTTACTAAGTCCTTAAGACAAGCTAGTGCAGGGCAAATATGTTGGACCATGAAAGGTCAATGGGATTTCAACTAAGCCAAATCAATCCAGCAAGTAGTAGAACAATAGAAAAATTAAAGTAATAAAAATTATATTTTTTATATTATTGAAATATAGAAGAAAATAAGGGAAATAAAAAATGTTAATAAAGTTTTTATGGGAAATAAAGGGTTAAAAAGTTGTTGGTTATAGAAAATTAATAGAAAAGTTAAAAATTTGAATTTTGAAAACTTTTAAAATGTATAAATGGATATAAGAGTTCAGTAGGGGAAGAAATTAAGTAATAAAAAAGGTTTACTTAAAAAATAAAGTATTTTAAAAGGCGAATTAAATTAATACTATTGTGAATAAATAGAGAAACAATTAATACAATATGTACAGACCAGTGGATGATAGCTATAATAAAGTATTTAAAGTAAATGGGGGGGTTTAAGTAATAAAATAAGAAATGTAGTTGCCAAAAACGGAATAACTTTACCAAATAAAAAGCAATATAGGAACTGTAAACAGAAAAATGTACTTAAAGATTGTGGTAATAAAGGGTAACAGGTAAAATTAATAAAAAATCATTAATTTGGAAAATCCACGAGTTGAAACAAAAGAGGTCGCGGAAAAGCGGTAAAAAGCGAACGCGAGGGCGTAGAACTTCAACTCGAGTTTGTACTTAATCAGGGGGACAAGCTGAACAAAACGACACCACCCAGGACCAGATCCGACCACAGGATACCAGGATACAGGATTTTTGAAATTTATGAACACTATTTGAATACTTTGGTTGAAACAGGCAAAAATATTCAGTCTTACAGGACAGAAATCGTCAGTCGGTCAAAGAGCAAGACACGCCCCAAATGCAGTGCAGCCAATTCTAAAGTTAATTACAATAATCCAATTAATTTTATAAATTCCACGAGACAAATAAATTCAGATATATTCTGGTAGAGAAAAATGTCAAGATGAAGGGAAAAATACTCAAAAAATTATAGGTTAATTATAACCAGAACAACGGCAAATAAAAGAAAGGGAAGAAATGGGATTTTTGAAACACATGTTGGCAAGCCAGGGTTCAATCTTAGTGAAGCAAGTCAGGAAGGAAGATTTGTTTCGCCAGTTGTATATTAGCACTCCGGGAAATCGCCACGCTTCTCGATAGGTTATCGCACCAAGCGGAGAAAATAGTTAAAGTTTTTAATACAGGGTAAACTGCTTAGTAATTTCAAGGTCTGATTCGGCGTTAAGTTAAAAAGATCAGATAATAGGTTATTAAAGTTTGATAGAAGTTTATCGACAAGGTATTAGTAAAAAATATAAAGAGTTCGACACGTGGTTAACACTGGAAGAATCCTTAAGAAGAGATCTCGTCATAAAGAAACGTGAGCTTCGTTCAAGACGCAACAGAAGGCAGCATCCAGGAGTATCCAGGATAACAGCGGCTAGGGCTGTTCACCGTGGGAAAGCCAGGATATCCAAGTAATCCAGACGAGTCCGAAGGAAGGAGACATCGCGGGACTTGGAGTAAGAAGTCGGGAACGCCGCTCTGGAACAAATCTCCAAGCAGGAAATCTCCGTAGTCGACAGTAAGGTAGTGTCGCAGCATCCTATATTAATTTTCACTTTTACAATATTGACTCGATTAGGGAAAAAAATTTAAAATCTTACAATATAACTTTGGGAAAATTTATAATAATAATATCAAGTCTTATAGTATTGCTATCATTCCACGAATGGTCTAATTTTATTAAATTCAACACTTTAGTTGTATAATATATTCATTTCAGTTAAATCAGCTAAAGAAACATTTTTATTATTTGTTATGATTAATTATTTTTTGTTGTACATATATTAAGCCCATACTTTCAAAAAAAGAAGATTAAAAATTTTTAATTTGATTTCCAATTTAAAAAATTCTTTTATTCAGTCTACTCCTCAAAAATCAAACCTAATAGTAAGAAGTGTTAGTTTTAAGAATAGGTTTATTGCATAACAAACTGTGTACTGTTCTCCGAGAGGCACGACTTCAAGAGAGAGTCTCATCTAACCATTAAAATGAGTGAATAGTTAAAACAAAAAAATTTGTTTAACGAAAAACTTAAGGGTTTTATCTAAAGATAAATATCCTTGCAGAACGACCCACCTTCTATACTGGGCTGGTAGAGCTAGCCAGGACTTATACAAGGTAATACCATCAGCAATTAACTGTTAATTAAGAAAAAAATTAATTAAGCGGTTTATCCAAAAATTGTAGGTGGTAAGAGGGATAGTTGTCGGGTTAGGGTCGCTGGAGATAGCGAATAGGCGGCGGGGTCGCAGTAACCGACACACCGTAAGCGAAGCCAGATCGAGGGGAAGGGGGCGGGTCCGTTGCAGTCTGAACAACAAAAACATAAAAATACGTTTAAATCTAATAAAGAGTGCATTGCATCGCAAGAGCAGAACGGATATTATGGAGCATCGTAAACAATACTGCAAAAGAGCGAGTTTGATACACTCAAAGGGTTCCGTACCACTTCCCTCATGAAATGACAATAAATGCACTGAACTAACCAATAACAATAACCACGGCAAAAATAGCTTACTCATTGGTAGAGGGGACTGTTAAAGGAAATGTCAAATATATATAGTATAACGAGAGGGCTTCTCCCCTTAGCTAGCTTTGTTATCAACCCTCGTGTAAGTCCCTCCCCATCTGCACTCGAGACGGAGCAAATGAAAAATATTGTGTACTCTGATATTTTCTTGAAAATAACGATTGATTACGACAGGACAGAAGCACTTGAATCGTGATTGGGTAGTAGGAGTAGTGGCGACCTGTATCCTGACGCATACGCAGTACATGCATGACAAGAACTTTTCATATAGAGTGATCGTACACTGCAAGAATATAAAGCCTATTTTTCACAACAGTTTAAAAGTCACACAAAAGGGGGTTTTAACATATTATACATCTAACACCAGTATTTTACATTCTCACTTTTCTATAGTGTAGAGAAAGTATAGTGATCGCAAAAAAAATCGATGTTGACATTTTTGTGGAAATATCGGTTTTGGGACCAACTGAGTCCAAAAAAAGTGTTTTTTACAAAATGTGTCTGTATGTATGTCTGTATGTATACAAAGCTAGAGCGAAAACTATTCGATCTATTTCAAACAAATTTGCACCAGACATGTCAAGTAGGCCTGCATAATTGCAAGAAAAACGGTTTTGAAATTTTTTGAAAAACAACCCCTTGTTTGTCTAAAAAACCCCCAAAAAATCACTTATTATTTTTTTATAAAAAAACGGCTCTAACGATTTTGATACAATTTGGCTTATTTGTAGCCATTTTTGTACCCTACCATATGCAAAAAACCGTATCTTTCTAAAAGTTCTCGTTTAGCTAATAATAATAATAACTGATTTTTGGGGTTTTTTTGGCCATAAAGGGGATTGTTTTTCAAAACCTTTTTTGTGCATATATATTGGCCTAATCGACGTGTTTGGTGCAAATTTGTTCGAAATCGATTGAATAGTTTTCTCTCTAGATAATAATAATAATATTTATGAACTAATCTCCAACTTTAATAAATCACCTCTCTTACCCCACCTACAATTATGAAGTCACAGTGAATTTGTTTAATGATTTAAATATGTTTGTGAGAAAATATGTGCCAATTCTTGGTACCGTTTATTTTCCTTTAAAAACCTCAGCTGCAGTTTTTCAGAAAGAGGGGGTGAGATTTTTATCAAAACTGTCTTAGATACCTTGGAAATTGTGTAATAAAATTATTTTAAATAGTACAATTATGTTTTAATTGATAGACATGACGTTATCGTAAAGTATTAATTTTTTGGAGTTGCCAAATTTTGGGACTAACTTGAACACTACACCAATCTTAAACACTGCACGTTAAGTAAAAACGCTACTGTTAGATCCTCTGCTGAATAGAACCCATCGTTAAAACGGCTTCACTTGCGAGTGGAATAAGAACTAAGAAGTTCCCAAACACTGTATTAGCCCACACCTTTAGAATCAAAAACCAAAATTATTTCGACACTTTTTCACAAAAGCAATAATCCTCTATTGGTTTTCTGTAGAGTATATTATTAGTACCTCTAACAACAGTGTTAAAAAAAATGTATGTGCTGTTCTTTCGGACATGGATGAGGATTGGAATTGCTCAGCAAAGTTTGTGGAATATCTTAAAAACTACAAATTACAATCTTCGGGAGAAAATAGTTTCGATATATAAATAAAACCCTTTCAAACTTTGCCTCTCTCTTAAAATGTTGTTCAATGCTTTATAACGATGCCAAATTACGTGTGCTACCTTTATCTATTCCGGATAAAATTTACTACCAAGCAGACGAATAAGTTTTCATTCTAGAATTCCCCTTTTAGAATACATATTTAGGCTATATAACTTTTTTCTTTGTTATAGCCATAGAACACGTTCTATAACCCTTTCAGTTTTTCCTCGAAACAACCTCAAAATCACCATCATTGTTTACGTTGACAACAATTTTTTTTTAAAGTAATGCTAGGGGGCTTTGCCCCCTGCTCGCTCCGCTCCCCAACCCCCACCATACCTCCGATGGCTTCGCGATCTACAGGGGGCCCCGTTCAACTTTATTTTTTCAACTTGAATCAACTTCATGAATTTGTGCGCCTGGAAGTTATGCAATACGTCTTCGATACGCAATACACGGCGCCTGGAAGTTATGCAATGGTCACCGCTACGCAATACACGTATTTAATCTATTCTTATTACTTTATAATTATGAGAAGAAGTAGAAAAACTTTTTTATATAATAGAGAGATTTATTTTTCTTCTTTCTGACTCAACAGGGTCTTCTTTTCCCACTAATTTTTCCAAGCCCGTTCCCTTGGCAGTGGTTTCGCTAGATAGTAGCTATTCTTATCTATACATATAAAAGCGAAAGCCCACTGACTCACTCAACACGATTTCTCAAAAACTACCGAACAGATTGAAATGAAATTTAGTATGTAGCTTCCTCTAGGGCCATAGGTGCTCACTAAGAAAGGGTTTGAAAAAATTCGAAATTTTAGGGGGGTTTTGGGGAGATCAAATTTATTAAAAAATATTTCTTCAAAACTACCAAACGGATTGGAATGAAATTTGGTATGTATCTTCCTCTAGGGCCATAAGTGTTCACTAAAAAAGGGTTTCAAAAAATTTTAAATTTTAGGGAGGTTTGGGGGGTAAAAATGACTAAATCACGATTTCTTCAAAATTACAGAACAAATTGGAATGAAATTTGGTATGTAGCTTCCTCTAGGGCCATAGGCGCTCGCTAAGAAAGGGTTTAAAATAATTCGAAATTTTAGGAGGGGTTTGGGGGGATCAAAGTTATTAAATCACGATTTCTTCAAAACTACAGAATGGATTGAAATGAAATTTGGTATGTAGCTTCCTCTAGGGCCATAGGTGCTTACTAACAAAGGGTTTGAACAAATTCGAAATTTTAGGGGGGTTTTGGGGGGATGAAAATTATTAAATCACGATTTCTTCAAAACTACCGAACGGATTGGAATGAAATTTGGTATGTAGCTTCCTCTAGGGCCATAAGTGTTCACTAAAAAAGGGTTTTAAAATATGGACATTTTAGGGCGGTTTGGGGGGTAAAAATTACCAAATCACGATTTCTCCAAAATTACGGAACAGATTGGGTCTTCTTTTCCCACTAATTTTTCCAAGCCCGTTCCCTTGGCAGTGGTTTCACTAGATATTAGCTATTCTTATTACTTTATAATTATGAGAAGAAGAAGTAGAAAAACTTGTTTATATAATAGAGAGAAAAACACGACTATGGACTAGTCGTTCAATGTGGCAAGAAGCATGGTCGGTTTTAAGTCGATGATACAATTGTTTTATTCCATTTATATATCTATACAGAATATTTTTACTATAGGATACGATTTAGCCGTTGATAAGCCACACAAGTCGACACAAGAAACCATCACGTGAAATCGTCACGCTAAATGAAACAGACAGAGGGTATGGTAGTTTAGTATAAAAGACAATGGAAAACAACATAAAATCAACTGTCTTTATTATCATTCAATGGATTTGGAAATGTTTTCATCCAGATTATAACCTTAAACTTATTCTTTGTTTGACCAATGTGCAGTCTGCTGAAATGGCCAATAGGATGGAGACGACTGCATTCGGTGATTGTCTCGCTACAGTTCCTCAATTATCAATTAGATCTGACAAGTGAACTTTAAAATTTACAAGTTATTCTGAGTTTTAGTTATAATAATGAACATGTGAATGGAAACTAAACTTTTTAATGAATATTCATTTTTAAATATACAAATTTCAGTACGGTTGAGAGATCAGAAATTATAATTGAACTAGAATTCTAACATTTTGATTAGAAACTTTTAACAACCAATATGCACGCAAACAAATAATTGCATTCGGGTTTTACACTTTTGATTAAAACTAAACATAATTGGATTTTTTCCCGTTGAAACCCACCGCTCTAACAAGCGTAGAAGCCAGGAAAGTTGTTGATTAAATGATTCAGTAAAACAGTGAAATGTACATGGAATTACACTTTAATGCGGGTTGCGTACAGCGCCCGTCGTAGTCCGGGATAAATTGCTCCCGGTGTATTACAGGGAACATGACTAAATCCGTAGAGAAAGCACAGTATGGGTATAGTATCTGTGTTTTTTAAATAACGTATTTTATTAATATGTATTTTGTATTTAAATATATTTGTATCGTACTTCTCATGAGTTTGACTTTGCACACAGGGTGGACCATATGTTCTACGTATATATGTTTTATCTCTTTATAATTTTGTAAAAAGAGCTACAACCCACAAAGTACCGAAAACATTATACTCTAAGTTGGCAATTTTTAGCATCCATACCTCCTAATTAAATTGAGCTACTATATACGTTCTGGATAATTGTTGTTCTACGTTCCAACTACTACTTACACTATACATTATTATTATTACATGCATACAAAGAAGGAAAATTTTTCTTAAGCATACACAGATGACAGAAACCTTTCTAAGAAACTCAAAATACAATAACAAATATCTTGATTAAATAAAATGAAACTTATTCATAACAATGAATTATTAATAACACTTTTAAACTGTAAAACTACAAGCTCTGCGAAAACCATACACGTAGAAGGACATTTAAAATGCTCTTGTACTGGTGGGACAGTTATCCTTATCTATAATTAATTGTAATCAATTCAAACATACATAAACACTAACAGACAGAAGAACAGTGATTTTACTTTAATAAAATCATGTTCAATATGCCTTTTCATAATTCCAAACACACTTACATTCTAATTTCAAGTAAACAAAATACAATTTTTTTCAAACTTTCATCATAACTTTTTAATTGGTTTGTGCATTTCTACCAATTATTTAATAACGTTAAACTTATCTTCCTGGAGGGGTGAATTATAAATAACTGTTTTACTAACGTGTCACTAAAATTTTTTGTTAAAGAAGTCTCGCGAGAATTCGGCTTTGAATTATTTAATTTTCAGGATGGGAAAAAAGATCTATGTATGTAAAATTTTATAAAAATAGGGTTGGGGAGGAACTTCAAATACCATTAACTTTAGACGATAAGATGTCGTTAAATAGCATTCATATGTAGGAAGTAAATTGAGTTACGAAATTCATGCCGAATAATCAAGGTTCTATGTGCCAACTACCGATAATTGTAAGTTCTAACTTCATATAAGGGCGCTATTAAATTAATAATTAAGGTTATACTTTCTAGCTCGATGTAATTGTACGTTCTTACTACAGCTAATCCCAAGAAATCCAGTTAATCGAAACTGTAAGTTCTAACTACAACCTAGGCCAAGATAAAACGGATAATTTTGTGGTACTCCCTTCTAAGTAGCAATAAATATTTGTTCTAACTACAAGTAACGCCACGATACGACGGAGGGCTCTACATATAACTAGATATACAGTATTTGTAAGTTCTAACTACAATTATGAATACGCTAAACCAAATAATCGAGGTTCTACAAGGCTTAAATACTATCATAGATCATGAATAATAATTAGGTTATCCAAATACAATGATACTATCTATTTATGTTCTATCTACAGCTATTTACACACTGGGTCAAATAATCGTGCTTCTACGGGCTAACTAAATATACCACCTCAGGATGAGGCACAACCAGTCGACCGTACTAATTACCCTTATTACCCTTGATCTATGTGCGAGATTGGGGATGGGCACTCGACGTCGGCCTTTGTTGGTGGGTCATTGCTGATTGTGCCAATGTCATTATGGAAACTTTTTTAATTGAAAGAAAAACTTAAAACAAAATATTTCACGTGTTTTGATCGCCTGATTATTTTGATACCAAATATGAAGGAAATCGGTTAATTTTTGGGAAAGTAAAGTAAATAATTAAATCGTAGGCCTATGTGTTTTCAAAATAAATAATGTTTTACCATCATAAATACGGAAATTAAGTGTATATAATATTAAGATGGATTTAATTTTAATTTTATTTGATGCTCAATGTATATAGATAACCCAGTTGTTTAATAGTTTTACTTTATGTTTATATTTTAATACTGCATTTAATTAACAAAAAAAAAACTGTCTGGATACTTTATGGTGATGATTATTGTGTACAGTAGTAAGTAAGAAGTTTTTATAGAATTCATAAATCATTAATCAATGTAAATTTATTTCCGTATTCATGATAATAAAACATTATTTATTTTAAAAAAACACTATACGATTTAATTATTTACTTTACTTTCCCCAAAACTAACCGATTTCCTTCATATTTGGTATCAAAATAATCATTCGATCAAAACACTGCGCGTGAAATGTTTTGTTTTAAGTTTTTCATTCAATTAAAAATTAAAAAAGTTTGCATAATGACATTGGCAGAATCAGCAATGACCCACCATCAAAGGCCGACGACGAGTGCCCTCCCCAATCTCGCACAATAGATCAAGATTAAGGGTAATTAGTACGGTCGACTGGTTGTGCCTCATCCTGAAGTGGTATAGGCTATAGCAATAATTGCACGTATAGTAGAGAACACGGATACTAGAATACACGGTAGGGGTCACGCGCAGGTCCCCGCCGCCCGGCTCGGAAACGTGACGTCACCATGGACCCACCGCCTCGCCGCACTGTATACAGACTCCACAGTCCACAATGTAATTTGCTATTCGAATACTAAAACGCGTAACCTGCAGCCTTTAATTTTGTTAGATATTTTTAATACTTAGGGACTAAAGTATAATTTTGCAGGCCAGTACGATTTTATATCGGTATATACATTTACCTATATAATACAAATTAATTGCTGTTCCTTTGTAAGCGCATCACTTGAGAACGGCTCGACCAATTTGGCTATTGCTTGATTTAATTTAAAGGGAAGTTATTCCACTTCATTACATTGACTTAAGTAATCGAACTGCAAAATGGGTTTTATGCCATTTAAGAATATACTACATAAATTTCGATTTATAGTTTGTAAACTTTTATAGATAATACAATAAACTGTTCGTTTACTTTTACTTATAATAGTTAATATAATACTTACTAATAGTTTTGAAGAATTGTAAAACACCAGATTTTAAATTAGCACAATTGGTTGCAAAAAATAAACGTGTTTTGGTTCATTGCAGGCCTAACCTAAAATTATGTTTTGTTTTTGATCCAAACCAGCTGTTTTATATATATTATGTAACAACCAATGATTGAATTGAATTAAAATACAGTAAGCATTTTTAGTTGTTTTTTTAAATTTTTGTTTGCTTAAGTTGGTCAATCTAACCTAAACATGCTGTTAGGTGGGGTTTGAAGAATAATAAACCGATTATAAATGCTAAGTAATGTTGCTATATGGTAATGAATGTAAACTTAAACAAACATGATGTGTTGCTAAGCTTTTTACACGAACAGCTGTTTTTGTGCGCTATGATCTTGAGTCCATACAAAAGAGGCTGTTTAGTTTTTTTTCAAAATTTGAAACTTTTTCGGGAAAATTTTAAAATTTTTCTTTATATAAAAACCTAGTTCGGATTATTACGAATATTTTAAACAAAAAATAGCTAAATTGGTCCAGCCGTTCTCAAGTGATGCGGTTACAAACGAACAGCAATTCATTTTTACTTTCTCACTATACTATAGTATAGAGAAAGTATAGTAATCGCAAAAAAATCGATGTTGAGATTTTTGTGGAAAAATCCGTTTTGGGACCCCCTGAGTCTAAAAAAGTAGTTTTTACAAAATGTCTGTCTGTCTGTATGTATACAAAGCTAGAGCGAAAACTATTGGATCGATTTCAAACAAATTTGCACCAGACATGACAAGTAGGCCTGTATAGATGCACGAAAAACGGTTTTGAAAATTTTTGAAAAACAACCCCCTTTTTGGCAAAACATCCCCCAAAAAACAGTTATTATTTTTTTATAAAAAAACGGCTCTAACGATTTTGATAAAATTTGGCTTAATTGTAGCCTTTAATGTACCTACCATATGAAAAAAAACGTATCTTTCTAAAAATTCTCCTTTAGCTAATAATAATAACTGATTTTTGCGGTTTTTTTGCCATAAAGGGGGTTGTTTTCAAAAATTTTCAAAACCTTTTTTCGTACATCTATACAGGCCTAATTGATGTGTTTGGTGCAAATTTTTTCGAAATCGATCTAATAGTTTTGTCTCTAGATAATAATAATAATATTTATTAGTTAATCTCCTACTTTCATAAATTACCTCTCCTATTATTATGAAGTCACAGTGAATCTGTTTAATAATTTAAATAATTTTTGTGAGAAAGTATGTGCCAGTTCCTGGTACAGTTTATTATTATATAGATTAAAAAATCATACTTGTACTGAAAAAGTAGTTTTCCTGAAACTTGTATAGTAGTCAAACATAAGTAATAACAGACTATCTAAACTCAAAGATTCACCATATTTAGTAGATTTATTACAAATCTCAGGCTTGGAACAAAAAATGTTGGGAAGGAAAAGACTAAAATGTCAAAGTAAAAAGTGTTTATTGTTTTAATAACAATAATACATCGTTATATTACCAATGAATACACAACATTGATATTACAGCTATATCTCAGCCTTTGTCTTCGTAGTACATTGTAATAAAATAGTATAAGCTCAGGTTAACTGTAAAACTTAAGGACCTATTGAGGTACGTAAACATAAAAGAATAAAAGCAAAGTGATTAAACATACCTTAAATCTGAATACTGAAAATAACTAGTAGAAACGTTCATTTAGTTGCAATCAAAGTATGCTAACTTAAATAGATGAAACCATTAATTTTAATGGTGTCAATCTAAAAATACAAGTTGTTCAGGAAATATTTTTTCTGCCACTGTAGTACTTCATTTAAAATAATTAATTGTGAATAATGATGAAATGAAGTGTACAATAAGAATAGTACGAAATACAACAAATTTGGCAGTAAATATTAACAATATATTATATGACAACCATATTAAATTTCAAATATTTAAAAAAAGAGAAAATATGCCAAATTCAGGAAAAATCCCATATTATCCCAAAATCCCACAAGCAGCCAAATTATCCCATATTTGGGATAAAAATCCCACAAGTGGAAACGGTGTACGGTGTAAGAGCGGCAAGCAGCGGGCCGGGAGGGTGGGTTCAGAGTGACGTCACTGATGCTTGAGTCTACTGCGCCGCCTACTCATGACCCCTACCGTGTATTCTAGTATCCGTGGTAGAGAATTTCTAGCATGGACTGTGACCTCGAGATGCGCAGTAGACTCGGCGTTAATTGGAGTGGTGGGGGATCAGAGAGGCTCAGTCGATTACCGAGCTTTAAACGTAACACTTCGGTCTGGAAGTAATAGAACACAAGGCTGTCGCGGCAAGAGTGATAGTAAATAGCAAGGTGTCCCTTCCCCTCCAGTGGACGGCGTCCCCACTTGCTTAAATTCTTCCCTCCCGCCAGGGCATCGTAGAGGTCTTGCTAAAACTGACGAGCTATACTACCTGAAGCTAACTTCACGCTAGGCCGGATAATATAAGTTTAAAGTTCTAGCTAAAACAACGTTATGCTACACAACTGTATTTAATTCAACCACTCGAAATCAATTTTGAAAAAATCAAAATGGCTGTAACTAAAATGTTTTAAATAATACCAAATATCGTTGTGTGGCATATAGTTTGAAAGCTTATTTAATTCTGAATCCAAAAAGAAGAATAATTAATATTTAAAAAAAAAAATAGTACTTCAAAGTGGGACAAAATCGAAAAACACGGTTTCATTGTTTTTAACCGCCATTTTGAATTGGTTAAAGTAATGGATGTGCAAATTTCACAGTTGGTTTTCTCTTGAAATTCTTCATTGAAATGATGTATCACATGACCACCTTCCCATTTAAAAAAATAAAGTTCATTCCAAGATGGTGGATCCAAGATGGCGGACAAAAATTTCAAACTCGCCAAAAAGTAGTTCTTTTGTGGTTGTGAATAACTGCTTTTATTTCTATCTCATAAGACTCGTACATTTTGATATAATAAGCCGTACCCAGACTTTTCAAACACCCTTTATCTATATATATAAGAGCCAAAACCCACTGACTCACTCATCACAATTTCTCAAAAACTACCGAACGGATTGGAATGAAATTTGGTATGTAGCTTCCTCTAGGGCCATAGGCACTCGCTAAGAAAGGGTTTGAAAAATTTCGTAATTTTAGGAGGGGTTTGGGGGGATCAAAGTTACTAAAATCATAATTTCAGATCTTTTATTATTATGACAATAGTGCTTTTATTATTTAAGATCTATATATATAAAAGCCAAATACCACTGACTGACTGAACACTTAAAAAGAATACAATTACGTTAAAAAGACTGAAAATACCAACCACCACGGGCAACGCCGTACGGGTCAGCTAGTGTACATATATAAACGGCTTCGTCCTGATTGATTGACTGCTATAGAATCAACGTAAAGCAAAAACTACGTAAGATAAAAATACGAAAACATGAAGGTATATTCTAATGGGATCATAGAGACACACTAAGAATGGAAGTTTGCAAAATTTTATTTAAAAGGTGTGAAAACACTGTGCAAATATAGGGGTTCCCTCCAAGCCCTAACTGATAGAACACCTCAAGGCCGTAGCCAGAGGGGTGTTAGGGGGGTCAATCTCCCCTCCAGGAATCCCGAAATTTAGTAGTAAAAATTAATACTAGGTTTAAAAAGTGCAAATAAAATTATAAAATATACAACACAACAGTGGATACAGCAACATGTTTTACAGCATTGTGCTTTGAATGCATAGGCCTACTGATATTTACATTTGCTTGGTTAAACTACAACGTATAATACACATGGATGCAGTAGGTTACAGCCTTACTCCCTTGTGAGCTTGATTTGATCTATTAAATAAGATAACTATGAAGGTTCAACAAAATGCACGCAATGCACTGTTTACTGAAAATACTCCCAATACGGGGGTTGGCGTGCGAAGCACGCAATGCATTGTGTATTGAAAATACTTCCAATACGGGGGTTGGCGTGCGAAGCACGCAATGCATTGTGTATTGAAAATACTTCCAATACGGGGGCTGGCGTGCGAAGCACGCAATGCATTGTGTATTGAAAATACTTCCAATACGGGGGTTGGCGTGCGAAGCACGCAATGCATTGTGTATTGAAAATACTTCCAATACGGGGGGTGGCGTGCGAAGCACGCAATGCATTATGGGTTGAAAATACTCCCAATATAGGGGTTTGCATGCAATGCACTCTACGTCGGCCGCTTCTCATAGTGTTTAGTGTCAAGCTCACATGCGCGTCCTTAGTAGTGAATGTGTTAAAAGGTTGAATTCCCCGGTCCTGACCTGACCCCCACCCCCCCCCCACAAATTTCACAGTTGGTTTTCTCTTGAAATTCTTCATTGAAATGATG
>JAGFPH010007891.1:43521-61062 GCA_018207615.1 Philaenus spumarius | reverse complement strand
GGTAGAGGTAGCAATCACGTGGAGGTTAGTTTCGTACGAATACGGTAACTGGCCAGTATGCGTGAAATGTGTCGTGTGTTTTATGTTTTTATTTATTGACGTTAGACATGTGTTGTTTTATTTAGTGTTAGGTGTGTTTTTGTTGTTTTTGTTTTATTTCTTATGACTTGACAATGGAAGCGTAAGCTTCCGAAACCGGTCGTCGCCAATTAAGGGACAGAACTGTTGACGGTACGCAAGGTACGTAACCTAGTTTATTACTAATTACAGTTCAGGAGGCAAACAATCATGTATAAACTACTTTAATATTCATATTGATTTGCAAATATAGTCTGGTCATAAAACGTTTTACTTTCAACGTGTTGTCTTAAGCACAAACAATATTGTTCATTTAGTATGGCGCTGAAATTGATGAAAAATATTTATTATAGTGTGTGTTGTTTTACGTATAACAGAGATGAAAACATTTACAAAAAGCTAACCTAAAACTTAGAAAAACAACTAACTGTTTTCAAGGTTGAAACAAGATGTTAATGGAAATATTAGAGCCAACAGCTGTTTACTGTTTGATTAATAAACATATTTAGTATGACGCTACCATTTATGTAAAATATTTATTACAGTTTTTGTTCTATTTACGTCCAACTGTTTTGGATAGTGCTGTTTTTAAAAATGTATGAAAAAAGCACGTGTATTCAAATGCAATTTTGTGTAAAATTTTTAAAGCAATCGGTGAACGACTTTTGGAGATTTAATATTTAGAACAAACGAACATTAATATTGATAACACCCTATCAATAATAACCTAACTATTATATGACGTTGATATGAAGTAAATATATTTTAAGAAGCAATGTTATTTACACACCAAGATGTTCGCCGAGTGCGAATCATTTCAAGTAATACAAAGTACCACGGTAAAAAATTATCAAAGGCTTTACAGGTTTATCAGAGAAGTATGCACTCAAAACATTTCTGCCTGAACGCTTCTTTTCGTTTCCTTTACGTATTCACTTTTGTAAAGGTGAAATCTTGTTTAAAGGCGAAGATTTATCAAATTGCCTTTGTAACTTTGTGTTTTATCTTTACATTTACATAATTAAAAAGTTCATTATATATATATTACTTGGTACTTTTATATAAATGTAAAAAAAACACATTTATAATTTTATGTGTTTAATAATTTATTGTACGTGTGGAAACACCCGAAAATCAAGATAATAGCCTACAATACAAATCCGACAAATAAATATGAGGTTTGTTAATTATTTTTCTGTAATATTTTAACACTACAAAACAAATTTTTATAAATATTTAAAAATTTTACATATCTTTTAAGAATTTAGAGAAATTATTAATAATTTAATTTAATGAAGGTTAATTAAATATGAATTAATAGCTTAGCCTACTAGATGCTAAAATAGTGGCATTTGTTTAGATAAATGCGTATATATTTGTTTTATACAGTTGTTTAAGAAGCTTATGTGACAAAAAACATAACAACATGACTCACATACATATATTTTCTAACACTTTAACATTAGTTAACATATTTGTATTATTATTTTTAAATATAAAAGTCAAAAATAATGTGAAATCTTATCATAAAAATATAAACTCGTTCGAAATACATAAATGTGTTAATGGTTCCCAGTTGAAGTACAAGACATTATGACTTTTGAAAATACACTGGATGAGACATTATAACACTCTAGTAAATGTGTCGAATTCAGGGAGCGGAGTCAGCCTGCCCTGTGATATTGCTTTGAAAAGCGGTCGAGCGTGACTAGAATATCGCTTGTACCTACTTGCGTTTTTACTAATGGCTGTCTTATTTTTGAATTCGTGGGGGTGAGGATACGTTTTCACACTGTTGTAGATTTCGTCTTCCACAGAACCGATGTAGCTACTTTTATTACAACGGTGTAGTATCTTCATGTCTGTGTATTTATGTTTCTTTTTTCACATGTTTAGCGAAAGGAACATTTTGGGAAACATGTTCTGTTGTGCAAGTGTTAGATAAATCTATTTGTGAGAAAAACTTTAATCTATTTAATAAAAATGAATTGCTGTTACTTTGTAAGCGCATCACTTGAGAACGGCTGGACCAATTTGGCTATTTTTTGTTTTAAAATG
Source organism: Philaenus spumarius (assembly GCA_018207615.1). NCBI lineage: Eukaryota > Metazoa > Arthropoda > Insecta > Hemiptera > Aphrophoridae > Philaenus > Philaenus spumarius. The sequence continues at coordinate 58,926 of JAGFPH010007891.1, read as the reverse complement.
TTCGTAATAGTCCGAACTAGGTTTTTATATAAAGAAAATTTTGAAAAGTTTCCCAAAAAGTTTCAAATTTGGAAAAAACTAAACAGCCTCTTATTTTGTATGGACTCAATACCATAGTTCACAAAAACAGCTGTTCGTATAAAAAGCTTAGCAACACTTCATGTTTGTTTACATACATTATACCATAGCAACTTTACTCAGCATTTTATAATCATTTATTATTATTCAAAACCAACAGCTGTTTTAGGTTAGATTGACCAACTTCAAGCAAACAAAAACTAACTAAAAATGCTTAAAAAGAATTTAATTCAATTCCAACATTAGTTGTTACATATTATATATAAAACAGCTGTTTTGTATCAAAAACTGAACATGATTTTAGGTTAGGCCTACAATGAATTAAAACACGTTTATTTGCAACCAATTTACAATCAGGTTTTTACTATTCTTCACAACTATCAGTTTTTTTTAGATTAGGTAAAAGCAAACAAAAGTTTTACTGTATTATCTATAAAGGTTTACAAACTATAAATCTAAATTTGTGTAGTATATTCATAAGTGACATAAAACCATTTTGCAATTCGATTACTTAAGTCAATGTAACGAAATGGAATAACTACACTTTAAATTAAATCAAGCAATAGCGAAGCATTTCTGGGTCCACTAGTCCTACATAAAAATTGGAATACTTAATACATGTGATTTTGTATACGCCAGTCTTATCACTTTTTCTTGGTTTATGTTTTTTACCATGCCTTATTCAAATATGATAATAAATGTTTAATGAAACTATTCAATGAGGAGATATTCTCTCTAGATAGTTCATACTTTACAGGTTGGTTTAATGATGCTCCGTATTCCGAGTGGAAACGTCTGTCTGTTTTCTATTGACGGATTTCTTATTTTTATGCTTTTTAATAAATTTTCAATAATTGATATTATGTACCCATTGTAGACTGCAATGTATTTAGTTGCGTTTACTTCTTGTTCATAATTCTGTTTCTCCAAAGGGATTGTGAACGAAACTTTCTAGTAGTATATTATTACTCAAGTGGTTTCGATAGTTATGGTCCAGTGTAATAAAATTTCATTATAATGAATATAATTTACAGTTGTAAAAAAATTAAATAACAGAAGAAACAATTTTTAATTCAAATCTGCCTACAAATATAATTTGGTTATACTTGTGTATTTTTTTATTATTTTATACCTAAGTTAGAAAAATTTGTAACTTAATACAATTATTTATAAACAGTCCTGCTTTGGAAAATACATCAAACAAGAACTGTCTGTTATAAAAACCCACCAATTGAGAATACCGTGATAATTGTTCCAATGCCTCAATTTTCAAACTAACCTTCAAGACTTTGCACATCTTTTTACATATCAATAAATTTACTTTCATTTATTTATTCAGGAATGTTGTTGTATGTGAGTTATTACCGATTTTTGAATAAAAAGTTGTTTAATTAATATACAAATTGGACCAAAAGTAGGTATAAAGTTACGTATATTTATATTTAGTTACATATAAAATTACACATTTATTCTCGTAGGTGCTCCAATGTCCACCCTGCAACTGGTTCCCGGCACTCTCACACACAGTGAGATACGAATTTAATTTAGAAAGAATTTAATCAAACGCATCATTGATGAAATTCTTCAACTGTGGTACTGTGACAGGTTTTATGGAATAAACCTTATCCTTCACTACTCCTCAGAAGAAGAAATCCAAATGAGTTAAGTCCGGAGAACGTGGTGGTCACTCAATCCTTCCCCGTCGCCCAAACCAATGATGCGGGAAAGCCTCGTCCAGGTATCCACGGATTGCCAAAGAAAAAATAAGGTGGGGCACCGTCCTGTTGAAAGAACAATCCTTCGAAGTTGGGCCGTGTTCGCAGTTGTGGCACCACAACGTCGGTCAACAACTCCAGATACTTGGGGCCATCAACGGTTCTATTGAAAAAGACAGTGTACCATGAATTAAAAATAAGTCATTTATTTCCAGTATTAGTTGTATTGTCCACTGTCAATACTTCACTGGGGTACAAGGTTTTATCAGTGGAGTTTATTATAGGAACTATTGCTAATAACCACAAGTTGTAAAGTTACTGTTTCCTTTTATTTATTTTTATCACTTTAAAATAACACTATTCAAAAAACACAACCGACACGTAAAGATAAAAAAAGAAAAACTAAGAAACAACTTTAATAAATTTTTAAAGGATCTTCGAAGAGATTCGAGAACTTGTACGTCTACACGTGAACCCTGTGTAAATACAAAATAAACAAATAATACTTGATTTAAAAACAATAGTTCTTTTAGCATAATTATCAACGACAAAACAGAAATATAAAATGATTATCAAATTCAAACTACTTCATAACTAATGAAGGTCCACACAAAGCAGGAAGAGGCATCCGTCCGCCATGACATCGGTCGACACAATGTTAAAGAAACCTGCTACCTACCCCCACCATAGCATATTAACAAAAACGAAAAGAAATTTATCTTTAAATTATTGCAGTTATAGGCCCACACGGTACAACAGGACCCACGACTCCATAGCAGGATATGCTACCCCACGCTGTGACGTCTGGCTGATTCAATTCCGTAGTCACAATGTCATGAGGGCCGGACAATTGACTTGACCAGACAATTTAAAACTTGTTTTATCTGTCCACATGATGTTCGAAAGCATGTCAGATTGTTCAGCCAACTGTTTGCTCATTTTCTCACAGAACTGTAGTCTGCGGTCTTTATCATCCTCCAGAAGGCCATGCAGTACGTCTGAGGCGGTATATTTTAAGGTGCAGGTGGTGCATTATACGTTGTAATGATGTCCCAGCTCCCAGAGACGCACGTTTACAAATGTGAGGGCTAGCTTCATCTCATTTTACTCTGTCAACGTCGTATGCTGTCATAAGACTTCGGTGAATTGGCGACGGAAATCGTGGCCAAGACGTGAAGGCTTGGACAAATGAAATTCCACGCACTGTCTCTGCATTTTCATACTTAAAGTGATTCTTAATGATCCACCGTCGTTGCTCCTCGCTCAAATTTCCAGCCATTGATCATGCTAAAAAAGAGGTAAGATTGAAATGGACTGTAGGATACATGCAATGATGAATAAAAAACAACAACAATTACAATAATAAAACAGATATGTTTAAAACATCTGATCAACTTTAAAGTCTTTCAAAAAATAATTGTCACATACTTTTAACATTTTACCCAATAAACAAAAGAAAGTGCCCAATCAATAATGTATTATGTAACTGTATACCTACTCTTAGGCAAACCTTATTTGTTTTAATTGTGGCATAACTTCCTACCATTTGTGCATGACCATTTGGTAAGAAGGACTAGGTTTTGATTTGAACCTTCGACTGGTTTAACCTCTTGTTTGACGAGGCTCCAAGAAAGTTATTGCTACTACAAAAACTTTTGAAAATGCTGTGTATAGTATAAATTACACAAAATTATGTTAGCCTTGTATTTTTAAATAGTATTTTTCATTTAATTTATTCATAAAAGTCATTTACAATATTGCTGTCAATTTAAACATTGTCATGATGTCTCAACCCAAAAGTATAGTATCAGTCGTTTACATTTAATTATATGAATTGATTTATTCATTCAGAGCCAAAATTCAAGCAATTTTCAGAGATCACTATTCTTTTTTCAAAAATAATATTGTAACCATAATCTGTTGATATTCATAATGGTATAAAATATGTTTTTATGTACGAAAAACATTTAAACAATACATAAAACCAGTCCTTTACATCCAAATAATTACACAGTTAACTATTAATTCAAAATAACAATGCGTAAATTGTTGTAAAGACTTGATTATAATTAAATGGATTCAAGTGAAACTTTATAGAAGTTAGGTGGAAGCTATAAAAGTCAAACTAAATTAAAGTTTACCAATTCCTGCAAACTTTAGCTTAAGCTACTAGTTACGTTTCATAGCTTTCCATTCAAATGAATTCACATATGTAAAACGCTTCAAAGAAATAGTTTTAGTGTAGTTGGAACTATTGTATTTATTTCACAGATACGTATTTAATATTTACTTGTAATGTTTAAAAGGATATATATCAAAGTAAAGAATTAAGTTTGATTATTTTAGTTTTTAATCAATAGTCCAAGAAGTGTATGCGAAGCCACAGAGCTATTTCAAGTTATACAGCGTCGCTACAAATTCAAGCAATGATTTCCAAGCTATTGTGTCTAGCCAGAATTTTCATAAAATGTAAGTTTTCAGTTCACTTGAAATGAAATACTAATGATGCTTGGATCATAAAAAGGCGAAAATACTCGGGCTTGAACTGAACTGTTCGACCAAACTATTTATTAATATAAATTAAAATTCGAATATCAATTTCAAATTTCTTTCATTAACCGATATAATTCTTTTTTTGCATTACACAGAGCTAACGTAGAGCATATTTTAGCCCCATTAATACATATTTTTTTGTACTACTTAAAAGTTTTAACTTTAAGATTAATTTGCATTACTTAAAAGTCTCTGTAATTCATTGCGTCTCCCGATCGTAGCTATTTTTTATATTTTACGCAGTCTATCAAAATAAAAAGTTAGTTTTAATAATAATATAGCGAGAGTGTTTACTCGTGAAAGCTCTACTTAATTAAGATAAACCAACTGAAAACTCACAACCACCTAAATCGATTATAACTTTATCCAAAGTTATTCTTTGTGATCGATAAATGCTAATAGCAAGACAAAGATGATTATTAATGGTTAAATGGTGAACTTGATGGGGGGGGGGGAATACCGTAGTAGAACTGAGCGAACAGATCTGCATCGCATACATCGCATGACACATGCAGGCATAAAACAAATTATAAATTACGTTTAAAAAGGGATATTAAAATGAAATTAAAGTGGTGCACAATGCAAACCATGGAAATTGTGCAAACCATGGGGATTGTTTTTGCAATTTTTTTCTAAATCGGTTCAGTATTGTCGGAGGAGAATCGAAACAAATTGTACGAAATCTGTGAAAGAGGTCTTTGCTCAATAATACAGATAACAAGTCATGTTTAAAGCTTATATTTAGGAGTATTTAGTATTTAGTAGTTTAATCGATATTTTATATATACTTCAAGTCAATACACACAACGTTCTAACCATTTATGCGTACGTTATGTAAATAACAATTTGTAAGAACTACCAGTATACAATATTTTAGCTGAGAATTCATAACACCAAATTTCTATAAATAAAATTGGACTATTTTGTTACATTAAATGTCTGCTGAATCTTTGTTTCATCAGAATATCGATTTATTATTAAACAATTATAATTAAATAAATTTGTGTTCCTGTGTACGCTGTCTGTAGTATGTAGATCATCTCGTTGGCTACCGAGGTTTCAGAAAAAACACTGTTTCCATCTTCAGGCACATGTTTAAATGTAGTATAGTGTTGTTTGTGTCGCGTTGAGTTGTATGTTTGTATACGGTTTTATATACTTTGATGACAAAGTCTGATGGAGTGATTTGACGTGCTGTATGTGCCCTAAGAAAAATATAGTGTTTTTTCTGAAACCACGGGTGCCTTAACGATGTGATCTACAGACCATAGACAGTGTTTACAGATACAAAAATTTATTTAATTATAAACATGTGGTCCAGTGGCTATAACACAGGAATGAAAAAAAAACAAAACAATTATAATTAAAAAAAGTGTATTGTTCTGTGTAAAGCGTTTCACTCAATCATCAGCTTTAAGTCCTCTAGGGAAAATTCATGTTTCAGTATTTAGATGAATCAACCTTATATTAAACAAAAATAACAACAACAACAAAACAGTTTAACATTGGATATAATCTAATTTAAGTTCCCTTTGTAATACCACATCATAAAATAAAAAATGCCACCTAGTGCAATGTTTCAAAATTTCTAAATCACAATACTTACAATAGCATACTTTTGGTTTAAGAAAGTAAATTTTTTTTTTCGCATTTGTATTAAGGATCAAGGCAAACTAATATTGTGAAGTGTTTGTGCTTTCTCCGGCAGTTAACAAGTCAGACGTGACAGCTTTATTCTCAATTCCCTTACTGAACGGTTTTTTTTTAATTCTGTATTTATCAATGTACATAATGTTAGATGATACCTATTAAAATATTTGCTTCAGATGCTTTTAGATTCTTATTCTTAATCATGTAATTATTGCTTGAAAATGGAGTTTCGGCTCCGAAACATGTCGTAATAAATACACGACAAGAAGTCACGTGACGGACCTAACAAGGTAATATTATTATTATTAATTATTGCTTACAATTTTTCTTATGAATTATTATTAGTCTACTATCATTACAAATGATAAATTATACTAATAGCTGATGAGAAGAGTCCCCAATTGGACGAGCGACAATGAACTGCTAAGACGGGGATACTCATACTAACAGAAAAATAATGTCTACAATACTGGGTGTGAGTGTAGGAAATGAGATCATTACCATGTCCTCTATTTACCACACTATGGTGTGATAAAATGGGAGTTACTTGGAATTACTATGTATTCCAAGCTGCCATACTTGTAACATAACAGGTAAGTGACTAAAAAAGCATAAGTCACCATAGCTAACCTGAATAGATTGATGGCCATATCGAAGGACCCAAAGAAACCAGAAGGAGATGTTGATGGATACAGCTCACTAAGTATTATTATATGGAGCTGAAATATGTCCTTAAAAAGAAAAACATTACACAGCCCTACTTCCATCCCGTAAAGAGGAGCAAGATAAATATATATCGTTTTACATCATGACATCTGAAGCAGTGGCCTTAGCAATCGCAGGAGTGATCCCCACTGGTTGTTGAGAGAAAGACGATATACAACAGAACCTCTGATTTTCAGAGGATGAAAGCGACCCTCGCCGAAAGAATCTGGACTCTAATCTGGGCAGAAGAGATTGGATGAAGAACAAAAAGAAGTTGGACACACCGTCTCATCCAATACCTCAAAAGCTTCGTTCAGATAAAACATGGTTACGTAAACATTTTCCAGACTCAGAACAGGACACGGATATTCTATAAGCGAAGTATGTTTTCGAAACCAACTGGAAAGTGATTTCTGAATTCGTGACAGATGTACTAACAAGCAAGAAGGGCGGACGGTCTCACAACAGGAACTCTGGAGGAGGAGGGGTTTTATTGAGTATGAGTCTGACCCTGGCCCAGGGATGTGTCTCTGGGTAAGACAACGTCCATGATGGATATCTCCTTCTCTTTCAAAAATATATTTTCTAATAATATTGACATAATGTAAAGTTATACTAAAGGTTTGTTTTAAATGCACTTATTAATGTTTTAATAAGAAGTGGTAATATATTTATATTTTTAGTTGCTGTATTTAAATATTCATTTATAGTATTGATGTTAAACTTAAAGATTTGCCAATCCAAAATACGTCTAATGTATCAGAAACATTGCAATGTCCTATTTTATTACAGGAAAAATACCAGATAATCTGATATTATATAAGTTACAAAAGAATTTTAGTAAATTATAAAGTAAAAATAACTCTTCATTTATTGAGCTTCAAGCTGTGTAAAAGAAATTGGGTCGAATGACGTTCCATATATTACGAGCAATATTATGTTGTAAAATACAAAATGTCTAGAGCAGCTGTTGTGATTCAAACAACAAATCTTCTACTCCGACATTAAACTAAAAATTGAAAGAACAGCATTATAGTCTCTAATCATGTAAAACCTTACTCGAACTATATCAACAAACATAAAATGAAACAAAACAAACAAATAAATAAATTTTAAGGCGATAGTGACTTTGTAAGTAATTGTAGAAACCTTGCAATCAATAATTATTAATATTTATATATATTATACTTATATATACAACCTTATGCAATATTTATTAATGATTGTTATATTTGAAAAAGGTAATAAAAACAGTAAACATATTGCGATGTCTAATTCAAGTAAACAATTTACAAAAAAATACATGGAAATGACAGAATAACTCAAACTGTCAAACATATCTGACTCATAAGTACGGTACTTTTGTATATGTCTGACACCTCCAAATCATAATAACACAAAGTTTGGAATGGCCTAATATTAACAATAAAAACAAATACGATAACAATTAATTGTTAGTAGTTGAAATGTCATATGTTGATGTATTAATTATTAAACATAAGACTTGCCTTATTCAAGATTCTGATTTTTTAGACATTGAACGACGGCCGTTTCTACAATTCAGCCATTAACAAGTTTCTTTTCATGTTTCCCTTCGTCATATTACACTTACAGATAGAAATATATGTGAAGAAGCGGCTGCCTCTATTCGCAGAAACACGGTCAATGCGCTTGCGCTAACAACGTGGAGGTCAGCGTAATCTCCTGACAGAGGTTTGTCGCGTTGTCTATTACTCTGCCGTTCCTAAAAACATTGTAGTGTTGACGCCCAGTGTTTATTGATGTCTAATGTAATTTAAGATGTAGTAATTAGTTTAATAAACACTAGTGGACCCGGCAATGCTTCGCTATTGCTTGATTTACCTAACCTAAAATTATATTCAGTTTTTGATCCAAATCAGTTGTTGATCAAAATCAGCTGTTGATCAAAATCAGCTGTTTTAAGCTTTTCATACAAACAGCTGTTTTTTGTGCCCCTGATAAAATCAAAAGAAATCTTTCTTCTTTTTCCTTAAGATTGACCTTCCATAAGATTAACATTGAAACTTTGAGGGCCACTGGGGCGTATCCCTGAGGACCGATGTAAATTATAATGGGATTCTGCTCATCTACAGGACACTACCTTTCTAACGGTATGCGCGAATTTCTCCTACGATGCACACAAGCTGAGAAAAAAGTACGACAAGTTTTGAGCTTGCCTATTAATATATAGATGTTGACACTACATGAAAGCCCACAAGTAGTGATAATGATGCAGTATGCCATGCGCCACGCTTCGGCCGTAAAAGAACAGACTGGGTAGTAGCGTACTTGCAACAGCGACCAAGGAATACAATAGACTGGCAAAGCCCATGCACAACGCATAACGGGAGTTGAAGACGATTCCCCCACCACTCATAGTCCCAACACCGGATTCTCTGTTCTCTACCGTCACACATTTTAACTCTCCGCGTTTCATTAACACCGTTTGAAAACACATAAAATGCTGCAATTTGAATATTGCATAAAACACTATGACCGTACTGACGGTATCAAACAGAAACAGAAAAATATATTTTATGTCGCAGGAAAAATATAAAACAAAGAAAGTCGACGTTGTGTTTAGACATACGACATGAAATTTAGGCATAGCGAGAAAATTTTGTATTTTTTGGGTGATTTTTCAAAGGGTAAAAGTTGCTGGAAATCAACAAAAAAAGAAAAATATTCTTTGCATTTCTTTATAAAATGTTTAGTTTAGCCTGTAGGTTGTGGTATTGTGGCGAGTGGTTCGATTGTTTTGTGAACAGGCGCGCTGGCAACCGCATCGCTAATCTACTATATCTACAAGTCTTGGCATTAATTTGTAGTACTATTGCTTGATATATCAATATATTGTACCATACATTAATTGTCCGCGTAATTATAATTTAATAAAAATTGTTCATATATTAAAATTGTATAGTAATTAATTGTATAAGAACAATAACAATAAGGAAACTGAATGAGTTTTACGGTTTTGAAATAAAACAACATTTTATCCAAAATTAAAACTGTACAATTTTATTATTTCCTTGCCCTAGAATAAAAAATAAAACCACAATATCCATCTTAAATCGCAATTTTATCGCTAACTTTACCCACAAAAATATTCGCTTAATAGACAAAATTGCGAATTAGGAAGAAATCAAAGAAAATTTAAAATATAATTCCAATCATACTAATTATTTACTGAAATACTATAAAAACTAGTCTGCAAACCTATAAAAACCTTTTTCCTTAATTCGTTCACTTAAAAAACCCACAATCTTCAACTTGACGCAGACTAACTGACGCTTGGAAGTAGCCGGAGTCATTCGTTTTCATCCCCACCTATCATAGGTCCCTCGGCTTCAAGCCTTGCGCGACATTGCCTGTCTATGGTACTCCTCGTAGCTGACTGGCAGCAGTCACATCCTCCACTCCGCCACACATAGCATACCTCCTCCCTTCCACACATTCCAAACACACTTCTCCTGCCTACGCGACCCGCTTCTTCACATATACCAGGTGTCTTTAAAGCCCCCCCCCCTCCCTTTAACTTTTGTGATTGTTAAAACAAACAAATATCCTTTGGGAACGATACTAACTTAGCCCAAAGTATCTTTTGAAACAATCGGAAATTTTTAGTGTCTCCAAAAAATGGGGGATTTTGGGGGCAACTCAAAATTTTTGAATGGGAAGTATGGTCATGTGATACCTCAATTTAAAGGTATATTTAACACTAGGAAAATGACATAATGAAAATAAAAATCGAACCACCCAAAACAAATTTTAAGTCAACTCCTACATCTTAGAAAATTTTGTAAAAAATAAAATTTTCGAAATCGATTTGGAAGCAATATTTTATTTAGGTCAAGCACTTTGAAATACACATTTTTTGTCTCATGAATTTTTTAAACTCTTCCTTTTCGAGATATTAGCAACTTTATGTCGATTTATTTCAACACGTTTAGGGCCGCCATTTTGTTTTGGGTGGCCCGATTAATAGCGACCCTAAACGTGTTGAAATAAATCGACATAAAGTTGCTAATATCTCGAAAAGGAAGAGTTTTTAGAAAAATATTTCAAAGTGCTTGACCTAAAAATGTTACGACCATTTAATGGTGAATATTACGTGTTATACTGTATGTTTGTGTAGTGTTTTGTGTCATGTGATCATCGTCTGAAATGTTCGTCTTCGAAAATGACAGAGGTATGTGTCGAAACTAGTTACACCCAGCAGCAGTAGAGGGGAAATTAACAGGACCATTTGAAGGTTGGTAAATAATTTTTTTAAATTACAATAATGTTCCAGGAAGTAGGAGTCACAGTAATGAATAAAAAATTGCTTTCAAATCGATTTCGTTAATTTGATTTTTTTAAACATTTTCTAAGATGTAGGAGTCGACTTAAAATTTACGAAATCGATTTGGAAGCAATATTATAGGTCAAGCACTTTGAAATAAACATTTTTTGTCTCTTAAAAGTTTTTGTAAAAACTCTTCTTTTTCAAGATATTAGCAACTTTGTGTCGATTTATTTCAACACGTTTAGGGCCTCCATTTTGTTTTGGGTGGTCCGATTTTTATTTTATTTATGTAATTTTCCTAGTCTTAAATAGACATTTAAAATGAGGTATCACATGACCATACCTCCCGTTTAAAAATTTGGAGTTGCTCCCAAAATAACCCATTTTTAGGGGACACAAAAAAATTTCCGATTGTTTCAAAAGATACTTTGGGCTAAGTCAGTATCGTTCCCCAAAGGATATTTGTTTGTTTTAACAAACACAAAAATTAAGGGGGGCTTTTAAGGCACCTGGTAAATCCATCTGCATACATAATTACACATAACTCATCACCAATTCAAGTCGTTAAATCCAATATACCAGCAGTACGCACCGGGGCATTATCCAATTTAGGTGACTCAAAAATCAAAAGTTTTTATTTTAAATAATACGTTCCTGTAAGTGTTTTTGCTTATGTCTAACGATGTGTAAGTATTTGTTTAAAATGTCGAAGTGAAACCTGAAAAGAAACTGGAGCATTTCTGAATAGTCGAAAAGGCCGTTCAAAGACGAAAAAATCCGTATATTGAAGACGGTAAGTGTTATATTTAATATAAAATCAAATGTAGTTTCGAACTAGATAAGATTCCAAAGTGTTTTACTTTACTATGAGATTTTCTTTGTTTGAAGCTGGTGCTCATGTTTTATTGGCGGTTTAAAATTACATGTTGGTTACTTTAATCTATGTTTGTAATATAAAGTCAATGTGTAGCATGTATGAACCTTTTGGTTTTATATTTCTAAAATATATATGAACTATTAACGTAATAACTCGATACAATTTATGTCAATTAAATTAAAAAAGATCTGTTCATCTAGCATGTAAAGTAAATACCTCGAATACTGCCATTGTTAACGTATTCCTGTTCTACGGTGTACACTCCTGGGAATAGAAACTTGAACTGTATCTGCAACAATTCTCTCGGGACTGTTCCGTGGTTCGGTAGCTGTTGTGGAGTGAAATATAATGCTAAGTCTGCATAAAACAACAATTGTGCAGGAAAATGTTTTAAATATAATATCGATTTTATCGTTTAGAAATTAATGAAAATATGGAAATTGTACACACTCTTACTATATGAGTATTTGAGACAATGTAAAAGTTCCACAACAATTATTAAACGAATAATATCCATATTAATTTATACCAAATTGTATTTTAACGTTCAAGTTTTTACTTTGTATTATCTATTTACAAGTTATAATTTATAGTAAACTAATAACAGTAATTTAATAACTTACATGAAAATGAATAAATTTAAAGGTTTTGTGACATAAACAAGTATTTGTTGCCATGACTAAATTACAAGTAATAAGTACGTTATATTTTTATTTAACACTATGGTCTCCACTCCTATTCGCTTTGATAACTAACCAACCCAGCGACTCTCAGTGAAGCAAATGTAAACAGATTATAGTATTATATGATATGACATTTTCACTGAAATGAAGTTCGATTAGGACAGAGGCACTTGGATCGGGTTAGGGTGGTAGGGGAGTGATATCCTATATCCTGACTCGTAAGCAATATGTCTAGATTTATTGCGTTAGTGGCAGGATTGTTTCTTTTTATATAATTAAGCGATATAAAACTAACCTAACTACGCTGTTAACAAACATCAACCGATTCTAAATTTACCAAGTAGGTTGTTATAGGAAGAAATGTAAATGCTTACAAGAAATGTGTTTTGGTTCAGTATATTAAAAACCTAAAATTTTGTTCATCTTTTTGATCAAAATCAGCTGTTTTATTCATAACATGTAATGTGTGTCACTTCCTTCCTCAAAAGTCACAATTTTGTCCATAATTGTAATTTTTGTAAATATTAACCCTAATTTGTTCGTGGTAAAAAGTAAAGTACGTTACTCTATAAAAAATTAACTACATGTAAATGAAACAACTGACATAAAACAAAATTTAAGTAACGCATGTTTAGGTTTTGGTAGCTTGTAAAATAACATATTAGTTTAAAAAAGGATTTATTCTGAAATCAAATACAGAAACTTATATCCTATTACTTTAAATGAGCAATTCTTGTATCTATCTTTGTAATTGTCGCGGATTTCGAAAACAGCTCTAACGAATTCAAAGAAATTTTGTATTTAGGTGTAGTTTTGATTTTTAGTTACACCCATATAGTTGTATTTCGTGTAAAAACGCATTTTTTTAGAAAATCTAATTTAAAAGTTGAAAAATTTTAACATAGGGTCTTATGGGTTGAAATGTTGGTTACAAAATAACAACAAAATAGTAAATAAAGCGATCAAAACAGCTGTTTATAAACAAGCCAATTTATACTGTTTTAGCACGTTGAAAATAGAGTGGAATAGAACTGAGATTGAGTATTATCGAAAATCAGCTGTTTATTGGATAGTTTTTAATTACTGTTCAAAAACAAGCTAATATATTAAAGCACGTTGGAAATAGAATAAATTGGGCCCGATTTAACAATTTATTTTGTCAAAAAAAAGGTAAACTTGGCAAAGATGGATAAATTCTAATAGTCAATTTTGTAATACAGGCTTGGCTCATTTCTGAAACATAGTATTGAGGTTATGATAATCCTGCAATAATTTTTACTATATTTAGGCCTGATTTCAAAACTTCAGTTAACAGAAGATAGTAGAACTAGGACTAAAATCGTAATCAAAGCCTCTCACGTTTCTAAAGAATGTATTTGAGGTTATAATTAATCTTGTAGGTTGTAATTACTGTTAATATATTTAAGCCTGGTTTCATAATTTTACAAACCAATGTACAAACGAGCCAAAGAGTAACGAAATTCTTTGGCGAATTTTCCAACTGCGAGCGAAGCGAAGCAGCCACCTGAGGCCGATGGCAGAGGCGGGGTTGGGACGCGAAGCTATAGTTTGTTTAAAGCTAGTTTATAGCTAGTTTGTGGTAAAGCTATAGACTGCGATACCTATGGTTGGTGCTGTAGATAGAGGGACTACCACAATGTAAAATAAATGTTTACACACTACTGGTTTTGTGTTAGATGTAAAAGTCAATTTCGTTTAATATAATTAGCTGAGAATCTTAACTTATGCGAAGGAGACTTAAATATGGCTTATCCATAGTAGTAACACCCAACATCTTTAAATACTATCAAGATAAACATTTTGTTGCATTTTAATTAACAGAAAAACAGCACTCAGCATTTAACATCATAATCTAAATAAGATCTATACTATCAAAACAAAAATCATTTAAAAATATCTTGATAACAAAATATGTTACAGCCAATGACGATTTTTACACGATCGATCAACATTTTAGTATCTAGGCTATTTGTTTATTTTTGTTATTTCTTATTAGAACTTGTAATCGATGGAATTATGATGTTTGATACTTCACATCACATACAGGTAGATTAAACTTTAAAATATCTCCTTTTTTACACATATTCTATAAATACATCACAACTTTCTATTGGGTCTACACAATTTAAATTATCTCTTCTTCCTTTAACTTCCTTTACCATACATATTGCTTATTTTAATTACAAACCATGTAGTTTTAGAAGCAGCTTTTTAACTGTATGATATTAAACTTTAATTTATACGTATAAAAGCCAAATACCATTGACTCATTGACTCATCACAGTTTCTCTAATACTACGAGGCCTACAAACATGAAATTTGGCACTAATACTCTTTATAGGCTCTAGACGCGCACTAAGAAAGGGTTTCCGAAAATTCGAAATTTTAGGGGGGGTTTGGGGGCTCAAAGTTACTAAATCACGATTTATCAAAACCTACCAAACGCATTGGAATGAAATTTTGTATGTAGCTTCCTCTAGGGCCTCAGACTCGCTAAGAAAGGGTTAAAAAAAATCGAAATTTTAGGGGGGCTTGGGGGGGGGTCGAAGTTACAAAATCACGATTTCTCTAAAACCATCGAACGGATTGGAATGAAATTTTGTATGTAGCTTCCTCTAGGGCCCTAGGTACTCGCTAAGAAAGGGTTTTAAAAAATTCGAAATTTTAGGGGGGTTTGGGGGTCAAAGTTACTAAAAAGAAACACCGAACGGATTGGAATGAAATTTATTATTTAGCTTCCTCTAGTGCCCTAGGTGCTCGGTAAGAAAGAGTTAAAAAAAAAAAATCGAAATTTTAATTGAGGTTTGGGGGGGG
>JAGFPH010007891.1:30449-43421 GCA_018207615.1 Philaenus spumarius | reverse complement strand
ATAAGAAATAAATAGTGTAATATATTTATTGATATAATAAATTTTTTGTTAATTTACATTTAACTTTAATTTGTCTATCCGTGCAAAGTCGGGTCGGGCCAGCTAGTATACTGTATAATACTGCTATTGTAAGAACATTGAAGCCATTACACAGTTTGATTCAAGAAGAAACGGAGAAACTTTCAGGACGTACGTGTTCTACTAGTGAAAGTAAAAACAAAAACGTTCATATAAACATAAGTTCGTAAATGCTTCGTTTTTCAGTAACCCAATAATTTGTTTTATTTTACAAAATACTTAATATCGTTGGATGTAGGAAATAAACTGTGTACAAAATTGGATATATATTTGGTATGACATCTTGTACACATACCGTTAGGTTTGTCATTCAAAAGTTTTTCTTTTATGTTTTATGTTTCTTGAATTTCTTTGGTATAAAGTTAGTAGGTTTCAAGATATTTTACATACAAAAATATCTTGTTATATCTTTGTAATATCTTGTGTATATGCATTGTATCCTCGATGTTAAATGACGGCGCTATGGTTATAATCGGTCGCCATCTTGTTTGCCATCTTGTCGATATATCGCAGCCGTTTTCGAAGCCTGCTTTATAGACAGAATGTTCCAAAATGCCTGGGTGATTGGAAATTTTTTTATATTTAAACATTTTAAATGGCCGCCATTTTGAATATATATGAAAAAACTTTTGGTTTTTTTATACTTGGGTAAAAGGTGTCATAACAAATATGTATCCAAAATTTTCGTTCAATATATTTCCTACATTGAAAGATACTATATATTTTGTAAAAAAATCAAAATGGTGGATAACTGGAAAACTCCGGCCCTATGTTTAGGCCTATATGAACTTTTTTCTTTATTTTCAATAGTAGAACAAGTCCAGAATGTTTCTCCGTTTATTTCTGAATCAACCTGTATATCTCCAAGTGCAACGCCAGTTATGTTCAGTAAGAGGAATGTAACACAGATAACCAATATTAGTGAGTATTTATATAACTAGGGGCTCTGCCCATGAACGCTTCGCGTCCCAACCCCGCCTCGGCCTTTGGCCTAAGATGGCTGCTTCGCTTCGCTCGCAGTTGGAAAGTTCGCTAAAGAATCTCGTCAATCTTTGGCTCGTTTGTATATTGGTTTGTAAAATTATGAAACCAGGCTTAAATATATTAACAGTATATACAAGATTAATTATAACCTCAAATGAATGCTTTAGATACGTGAGAGGCTTTCATTACGATTTTTGTCCTAGTTCTACTATCTTCTATCAACTAAAGCTTTGAAACCAGGCCTAAATATACAGTAGTAAACATAACCTCAATACTATGTTTCAGAAATGAGCCAGGCCTACATTACAAAATTGACTATTAGAATTTATCCTTTTTTGCCAAGTTTACTTTTTTTACAAAATAAATTGTTAAATCAGGCCCAATTTACTATAATTCTAACGTGCTAATACAGTAAAATTAGCTTGTTTTTTTAACAGTAATTAAAAACTATCCAATGAACAGCTGATTTTGGATAGTACTCAATCACATGGCTTGTTTATAAACAGCTGTTTTGATTGCTTTATTTGCTATTTCGTTGTTATTTTGTAACCAACATGGCAACCCATAAGACCCTATGTTAAAATTTTTCAACTTTTAAATTAGATTTTCTAAAAAAATTGCGTTTTTACACGAAATACATTTATATGGATGTACTTAAAAATCAAAACTACACATAAATACAAAATTTCTTTGAATTCGTTGGAGCCGTTTTTGAGATCCGCGACAGATACAAAGATACAATCAAAGATAGATACAAGAATTGCTCATTTAAAGTAATAGGATGAAAGAAAATATCCGCATCCAATTATTGTTATATTACACAGATAATATTATGGTTTAATATTTTAAATATAAAACTGTAATGTAATTTGGTATAGATAAGCTATGCAAGTTGTGTATTCTGCATAATGATTTTAGTTTTATTTTACTCCTAGTTCAAGAAAGGACTCTGCGCTACCCATCAAAACTATCTACCTACTTAAGACACACATATTGATGTAAGACATGTTTAGTAATTGTTAATCAAAGCTACTATTTTCTTTCAATTAAGAAATCACTTTATTAAATTACAAGTGAAAAAACATGGACCAAGACCGGGATTTGAACCCAGAACCTTTGTCTTTCCGGGGTAACCTACTACACCACTGAGCTATCCTGATCCTCCAGATATTAATCGATGTTATCTCACTTGTACGGTTTTTTTCATTTATGAATTAATAGACTGAATACCTGGCATGCGACATTGAAAACAATCTCAATTCTTTTTACAGCCTACAGTGGTGTTATTTATTATTATTTTAAATTTATTATTACCATTTAATTAATTTAACCCTTGCTGAGGAAGCGTGTAAGCAGGTAATTTATTACAAATTAAAAATACTGTAATAAGAAATCACGCAAGCTTTTCTCCTTTGATTTCCTGATATTATTACACACGTCTACTTAGCAATTTTAAACTCTTGAGGCAAAATGTAACAGGTTATTGTGTATTGAACCGTGAAATTGATCCGCTATTGTTGCAATAAACTAGCTGCAGTTGGAAGCAATCAGAACGCCAAACAAGTTGTAACCTGAAATCTTTGTCTATTGTTAACGCTTCTTGACAATATATTCCCGTTTAAATATCTCGGGATGGTTTCCTAAAGGACAATGTAAGCTCCCTTTAGTCCTGGGGGAATTGGAATGTCAGAGGCAGTGATTTATTCAGATTTACAATTTTGTGGGAAATGGTTCCTTCATGATCCATCTTCGAGTGCTTCCTACACCTTCAGTTGCTGTGTTAATCCGAAACGCAAAATGTGTGTACTTTAAATATAGGATCAGAATTATTTGAACTTTTCATAATAACATCTTTATTTAAATATTTAGGCCTACATTATATACACATGTTGGAATTTAGAGTGATTAAAAAAGTTATACATTTATCGTTCCTACATAGGCTACTTATGTTTTCCAATAAATTTATTTTTAAAAAACATATTTTATTATTTTCTCCTACGGCAAACAAAACCTTACCAAATAATATATTTTTTTTAAGTCAAAAAATCTAAATGCAACTATGTATATTTATATAAGTGGTGTTCTAAACTATTTGAGATAAAAATACGAAAATTTAAAGGTATACTTTTATTGGGTCATAGATGAACAATATAAATAATTTATAAAAATTGCAGGGTAAAAATAGTGAACTTTCGGAGGTTCACTCTCAGCTCCATATCAGATAAAACAGCTGTTTGGATCAAAACCTTAGCAACTATAGTTTGTTTACATTCATTACCATAAAAACCAACTTAGCAAATTTAGAAGCATTTTTTTAATATTCACAACATATAACCAAACCAAAAGCAAACACACAAAAATCACCGAAAAATGTTTTCTGTATTATAATTCAATTGAAACATCTGCTGTTACATATTATAAACTAGCTGGCCCGACCCGGCTTTGCACGGATAGACAAATTACAGTTAAATGTATATTAACAAAAAATATATTATATCAATAAATATATTACACTATGTATTTCTTACGGGGATTTTTATTAACTTCGACCCCCCCCTCCCAAACTTCCCTTAAAATTTCGATTTTTTTAAAACCCTTTCTTAGCGAGCACCTAGGGCCCTAGAGGAAGCTACATAATACATTTCATTTCAATCCGTTCGGTGTTTCTTTTTAGTAACTTTGACACCCCAAACCCCCCTAAAATTTCGAATTTTTTAAAACCCTTTCTTAGCGAGTACCTAGGGCCCTAGAGGAACCTACATACCGAATTGCATTCCAATCCGTTTGATGGTTTTTTGTAGTAACTTTAACCCAACAAACCTCCCCGAAAATTTCGAATTTTTTTTTAAACTTTCTTAGCGAGCATCTATGGCCCTAGAGGAAGCTACATACCAAATTTCATTCCAATCCGTTTTGTAGGTTTTGAGAAATTTGTGATTTAGTAAATTTGACCCCCCCAAACCCCCCTAAAATTTCGAAATTTTTAAAACCCTTTCTTATCGAGTACCTAAGGCCCTAGAGGAAGCTACATACCAAATTTCATTCTAATCCGTTCGATAGGTTTTGAGAAATCGTGATTTAGTAACTTTGAACCCCCCATAAATTTCGGAAACCCTTTCTTCGTGCGCGTCTAGAGCCTATAAAGAGTATTAGTGCCAAATTTCATGTTTGTAGGCCTCGTGGTTTTTGAGAAACTGTGATGAGTCACATGTGTCAATGGTATTTGGCTTTTATAAGTAAGTATAGATAAGACAGCCGATGTTTATCTGCAACCAATTTCGCAAATTTCTAATCTTCTAATTATTTTTTACAAGTAAAAATTGTTTTCGATTAGGTAAATGCAAAACAACTTTTTGTGTATTATAAATAAAAAATCTATTGTTACATAAATATCATATTGTTTTCTTTAGTTGGTAGTATAATTTTTTGTTGAAATGTCGATTATTGATTATTTAAATATTAGTGGAGAAATCACAATGCATGCAACAAATTGAATACAGTATTAGGGATTTCGATCTCTGTCTTAAATTAGCAATCTACACGTCACCGTTCAGTCGTCATTTCCGTGAATATGTACAGTGTATACAATAATCTGTTTGCATTGCCATGGGTCACAGCCGGAGATGGTGAGCAAAGCTAGCAAGGGCCCTAGTAATTTGATATCAGGTTATCTTTCAGTACTAAATTTAATAAACCAGTAAATATATTGAAATGTTAGATCAGTAAATCGCACTGTACGTACTTACAGGAGTAAGAATAATGTAGGGAGAGCGGGGCAAAACGGGGCCACGGGGCAAAACGGGGACAGTACTATTTAAACCTCAGTAAGTGCTGCAATGCAGTGGGAATTTAGAAAACTACTTACAAGGACGTGAGGAAGCAGGGACAACACTGTCGGCCATTTCTGTTGAGTTGTTTAGTTGCTTCACAGCGTTATTGGTTTTCAACAGCTCTGATCTTATTTACTTCCAACTTTAATCGTATTCAAAGTAAGTACCAACTTACAATTTAAATTTGTAATGTATCCTAGCTTATAGACAATGTTATGTTTGTTACTTTGTGAGAGTATGAATTGATTTACTTTTACTAGTTAGCTGTGATAATTTTCCATCTTAAATTAAGCTTCTGGAGCAAAACGGGGTAGGGTCAAATGGGGACTGTCCCCGTTCTGCCCCGTGTTTTCTTTCACTTTAACTAGAAATATAAAATTTAAAAAAACTAATCAAATATTATAAAATTACAGAACTAAAATACCTAAATGCTGTGTTATAGTTATAAATACAAATAAAGTGCTTTAAAATCATAGTCAGTCACATAGTACTATATTTAATATATGATTGTTATCGCACTAATGACGTAACGTAAGAATTTTCAGCTCATCGTTTGATGAACTAGCATAAATACAGTCAAAATAGCAACTTTGTAGCTAAATTTTCTAATCACACTTTCGTCTTATTTTGTTATTGTTATTTTAATTTATTTGTTTTATTTATTTATTATTGTTTATTTATTTTGTTTTGCAGAATGGTGAGAAATTACCAAAAGAAGACCAACAGGCAATCATGGTGTGAAGAAGCTATGGGACGAGCTATTGAAGCAGTTGTTCATGGAGAGATGGGTTATCGTAAAGCTGCTGCAAATTTTGAAGTGCCTCAAACAACATTAGAGCGGCGGGTTCTTAAATATAGAGGGAATCCGGATCAAGCTACAGCTTCATCTAAAGGTAGCTTTTAAATAAATACAATGAATTATTATTTTAAAGTAAAGTCATTATTGTTATATATTTTTTTAATAATTAAACATTATTTGTTATTGTTAAATTAGTAGCATAATTATGATTTTAATAATGCAATTATGATGACAATACAAAAAATAACTGTTGAATGCAAAACCCAAAATTAAAATCTAACACATAGGCCTATGTACAACCAACTTAGCCATTCCGATCTTATTTTCAGGTATGGGTCGTTGGAAGACAGTCTTTACAGCCGAACAAGAAGAAGAATTGGTCACTTACATCAAGGAAATGGAAGCTCGATTATTTGGACTATTTGTTAAAGAAATAAGACAGCTGGCTTTTCAACTTGCCGAAAAGAATAATTTGGATCACCCATTTGACCGAGAAACTGGAGAAGCAGGTATGGATTGGTGGGGCGGGTTCCAAAAAAGACATTCAGACTTAACAATTCGTAAACCAGAGGCTACATCAGCTGCAAGGGCGATGGGATTTAACAAAGTTGCTGTATCAAAGTTTTTTGAACTCTTAATAAGTGTTGTGGAAAAGTATAACTTGACTGCATGTAAAATATTTAATGTGGACGAAACGGGAATTTCTTGCGTTCCTAAAACTCAATCTAAGATAGTTGCCGCTAAAGGGAGGAAACAAGTAGGCATTTTGTCTTCAGCTGAGCGCGGACAAAACGTGACAGCTGAAATATGTTTTTCTGCTGATGGAACTTACGTACCTCCACTTCTAGTGTTTCCTCGTATGAGAATGAAACCCGAGCTTCTTGATGATGCACCTCCTGGTACAATGTCTGCATGTCATCCAAGCGGGTGGATGCAGACAGATATTTTTTTACGTGGTTTAAAAGTTTCGTAAAATTTTCCAGAGCAACCAAAGACAATCCGGTACTCCTTCTACTCGATGGTCACACAACACATACTAAAAATCTTGAATTGATAGATTATGCAAGAGATAATGGCGTCATATTACTTTGCTTCCCTCCTCATTGTACTCATAAACTGCAACCGTGTGACAGATCTTTTATGAAACCTTTAAGTGCCTACTATTCAGAGGAAGTGAGGAAATGGCTCCGAGCCAATCCTGGTAGAATCGTTACTCAATTTCAAATTGCTAAACTTTTTGGGTTGAGTTATATTAGAGCAGCAACAATGTCAAATGCCATAAATGGATTTCGAGCAACTGGGATTTGGCCAGTGAACCCTGACATATTTCAAGAAAGTGATTTTTTGCCCTCTGATACGACTGATAAAGACCTACCTGTCGAAGAAAATGTTGATCCAGTATCTCATGATATTAACCAAGAACAACCTGGATGTTCTTTCTGGCCGGACAAAGAAGTTACTTCAAGCAATAAAGAAGAGAATCCAGTTATTAGACCTGTTACTCCTACAAATAGTGTTAATTTGAAAAAAATGCTTTCACACATTCTCCCGAGGATATTATGCCTATCCCCAAGACAATAGACCAAAAACGAAGAACGAATCGCCGCAGAGAAAAAACAGTAATTTTAACCGACTCACCTTACAAAAGAGAGCTTGAAGCTGAAAAGACAAAAAACAAGACAAACTTACCAACTAATAAAACTAAAAAAATTGTGTAAAGAAAAGGAAGATAATATTTGAAAAAAGGTTAGAAGAAAAGGAAGTGAGGGATGGGGATGATTCTGCTTGTCTTTATTGCAGTTACAAATACTCGGAATCGAACGAAGGTTGGATATGTTGCATGAAGTGTAATCAATGGTCTCATTGTTCTTGTGCCGGAGTAGAAGAAAAAGGTGAAGTTGAATATTTCTGTGAAAACTGTATTCTTGTAGTTAATTTATTATAAGCTTGCGTTACAAAAAAGTGGGCAACATTCTATTTGCTAAGGCTATTTTATTTCATATCTTGTTTATCTAGTTTTTAATTTTTAATGTATTTTTATCTCATTTTGGAATAATGTAAATAAATTAATTTCGAAAATTCATTGATGTGTAAACAAATTATTTTGTCCCCATTCTGCCCCATTGTCTACCCCATTTTGCCCCAACGTAGGGGCAAAACGGGGTAAAGTGACCTTGCTTATATTTTCCAAATTTACAAAAAAACCTTTTGTGTTAGATTTTTTTTTAAATCAATATGTTGTAGTAAAATATTGTACAATATTATCTGAGTAGTTTCATTATCCTAGAATTAAACAATATGGATATATGTGTAAAAACGCGTTAGCGTCCCCGTCATGCCCCAGTCTCCCCTAAGTATGACTCTAGTCAGGCTTGGTGGAAGCAAATTAATGGAGTTGAGTGGAGGGAATGACACTTAATGATGTCTGACTGTGTGTGTATACAATTACTGGAACGTGAACACCGTCTCAGGATTGTAATTAACGATGTGTCTTCAGTGAGAAGGGAATAGACTTGTCAAAGATTTAAACACATATTATTTTGTCCATGTATTGTGAGACAAGTGAGAGTTGCCAAATACTCATACAGCTTTGAAATGTATTTTGTTTCAAACTTGGATGAAAATAAATATCGTAGGCCTAACGCTAAAATGGACGATATTTTAATAAATAACGAGGTACAAGTTTGAATACAAAATATCAACAGTGGAACGTATTACCAAAATGATGTTTACATGTCTTAATGTCAGAACCACTATTTGGCAATTGGTCTACTCACAAAGGCGATTTAAGGTACGAAATATATTTGTTGAATTTGTTGTCCGCGGAGGAAAAACTGACCCGTCAACCTCGCATCAGAAGCTGTCACACTTTAAAATCCCCTACCTGGATTTGAACCGGGTACATTTATGGTATTTTACTTTTAGGGTGAATCAGACGCGCTATAAGGTCATGTAAAAAAAACAAAATGTGCATAATAATCTCCTTTATTTGAGTAGCCTATCATAAGAAAAACCTGCTATATATAAAAAAAAAAATGTTTGAGGTGTTGGTTTCAATGGATTTACTATTTGAAGGACTACCAAACTAAGTATATTTATAGTGTTTGCAAAACACTGCAAAATTATATAAAAATGAAAAAAGAAAACTCAATAATTTTGAAAAACCTGTATGTGTTCTGATATTTGATAAGCAGAACCAGCCATAATTTAAACAGATGCAAGACCAGCTTTACTATATGCAATAATCATGGTCACCTCACCAATACAATGTCGAAAACGTGCTATTTTTTAAAACTATGTAATTAATTATAGTCCCCAAAACGTTTGGAAAACAAAAATATTTCCTTTTTAACAGCAAATAAATGTATATTATACAATAATATTACTTATATAAAATAAATGTATTTGTAGGGTGGATAAACTCTGAATACGTCTGTTTATTTTCTTGTTTGACCAGCTGACTTTAGTTGTTTGTATTGACAAATGTGTCTGTATTGTTAATAATTTTATATAGTTATAATTGTAATTGATTCTAAAGTTGTATTAATTAATTTAAAATATAATGATAACTACTGATCCTGAAGCTGAAGAAATAACAGTTTCTACTGATCTTAGTAAATCCAGAAAGAGAAAAAGATGTCCAGAATTGTGGAAGAAAAATGTTGCTGAAATAGCAAATAACATTAAACAATACAAAAGTATATGCACCATTAGCCTGGACTGCATTTCAACTGCAGAAGGAAAAATAATAACAACTAAACGTAGCAAGAATGGTAAGAATGTGCTCTTACAAGGGAGACCCATTATACAATATCGACACGAGTGAACCTAAGAGTTTATTAAAGAGAGAGAAGACTTTAACAAAAAAATCTAATTGGATGCATTTAGAGAGGGATTGAAGTGAAACCAGCTAGAGTAAGGGAAGTCAAAAGACTTTTTTTGTCTCTCCAATTTAGTGAAAACTGGGCAGACAATGAAAAGCTGACATTCTATAAAAATAGTTGTTTGTGAAAACCGTGGTAATTATAACAATTATCGAAAGGGATGGTGGAGTAATGACTCAAACAGTGATTTTGAAACGTTGGAAGAGGTTGACGAATTTCACTTACGCGTAAATTAATTGTTTTGCATTGTATTTTATTTTTACATTATTTCCTAGATTAAAATGATAAAATCATTGAATTTATTATTAATAACAATTTCACGTTAATTCACTATGTGCAATATAATATAATAAGAAAACACTTTTTATAGCAATGTTTTTCTTTAAGTCTATCTTTATGACATTACAATATGGCAGGTTTTGCAAGTCAATGGAAATTCAAACTGGATTCTTGTTGAGTTGCAAAACCTGCTAAAATAAATATACAGATGCAAAACCAGCTACGTGATAAATTTAATCCTAAATAACAAAATTCTGTGTAATAGCAATATTTCTGTGATTTGCAAAACATGTATAGTTATTTGTTTAAAAATTTTGAATAAAAAATAAATCTATGTATTACTTTTAAAGCTATTTTAATCAGTTTTTCTTGAATAACCGACATTTCTCTATTAAGCACATAGTAGGCTTTGCGAATGGACTACTCATTTATTATGTTAGAAAAATCCTAAAAAATATTTATTCTTAAAAGAAAAATCTCAAAACAAATTTTCTTCTTGTTAAAAAACGTGGTTCCGACGTTGGAATGTTTTGGCTAACGAACTCGTCCGAGTGACTTATATAACCAAAGAGTGTAATAAATGTGGACTAAATCGTAAATAAAATGCG
Organism: Philaenus spumarius; assembly: GCA_018207615.1. Taxonomy (NCBI): domain Eukaryota; kingdom Metazoa; phylum Arthropoda; class Insecta; order Hemiptera; family Aphrophoridae; genus Philaenus; species Philaenus spumarius. The sequence continues at coordinate 32,959 of JAGFPH010007891.1, read as the reverse complement.
GCCGTTAGAGTGCGAACACACAAATACAAACATGTAATATATATACAGGGTGTTTAAAAACTACTTGGTAATATTTTGTGTATTTGTTCCTTAGGTCAAGACAATCAAAAAACTTGACATAAATATGGGTCTGTTATGCATAGTTTTCTGTCTGTCCGTCTGTTTGTGTTTTTTACAAATTATTTTATAACTTGAGTACTATTTTAGGTAGAAACTTCAAATTTGGCACGAACGTGTAACTTGGTAGGTCAAACAAGTGTGTAAAATTTCGTTACGATATCTTAAACAGTTTCAAGATGGCGGCCATTTAAAATCATGGATGTTAAATTTCACGAAAACCGTAATTTAAAAATATGTTACCAGTAATAAAAAAATTAGAATTTTAAGAAGAACAAAATTATACTTTATTTGTTAAAATCTGATAATAAATAACTGAGTAATGAGACACTTACCTAATTATGTAACAACTGTACACGGCTAATTGTTGTTCAGTGCAAATTTTGTATGATATTTATTTCAGTAAATGTCTCATTTATCTTAGGCACACCTGTTTAATGTTTTTTATTTTAAATTCACCTTCACCTTAAACTGTAGAATACAAATATTGTCAAACTAATAAAGTACCAATATACATTTTATATGAAAGTAGTTGTTTAATATTTTATTAAAGTTTTTACAAATTTTCCAAATTGCAAATCTTATATATTTATAATGATAGATGCTACTTTATTCTGCAATGACACTTTACGACTGTATCGAGAATTGCACAAGAAATATTCCCACATAATTTAAAATCTCAAAAGTTTGTTTTATTGTTTCTGTTTCAGGAAACAAGATTCCTTTCGGAAGTAAGTGGGGCGAAAGTTTTGTGTCGGACTCTAATGGCAGGATGGAGTGGGTCGGCTACATTAACTTTTGTAGACTGTCGAAGTCACGTGCAAAGGGGAAAAGTACTAAACATGTTCTGCTTTCCTATAAATCATTTCCGCGAAGGAATTTGTTAGATCTTGTTTTATTCTGTATTTTTATATTTATAAAATATTTTTGTTTCGAGTTCGTACTTTGCGGCTCTATGGCTGATGAAGGGCCGAAAGGAAAAAGGCGTATAGACAGTGTCATTTATATTGGTTTTCGTTCAAAACTACAAAAACGTTATTGTTTGGTTTTGTAACTCCGATAATATTATACTAACAAAAAAAATTAAACCATTTAATTTAACCACGCAACTGAACCGCGGACGTGAGTTGAGCGAATTTTCAAAATTAAGTTTATATGTTTTTGGGCTTCAATGAACTATTTCTAAAATTGGTTTAGTACCGAATGCGTTGAATAGCTGATTGCGTTTACGAAATATATTAGTAAATGGAACCAAAAATTTTGTAATTTTCAAAATATTTCACTTTTTGACCTTCAACAATAAATTGTACGTTATCACAGTATCCAAAGGCCTACATAATTTATTATTAAATTTTTTAATATCCTAACCTGGAACGGAATTTTAATGCGTACTAAGTAAATTAAGGATGTATAAAAAACTAGGCTTTTTTAAACAAAATCCGTGTTATTTTTGTTTGATTTTAAATTAATTTCTATATACTTTTTTACTATTCATTTACAGTATATTTAATCATAAAGTTTAAAATCTTAAATGAGAACATCAACTTGTATTCACTGAATTTTGCTCAGACGGTACAACTATCCCCAATAAATTACTTGGAACTGTGTGTGAGAATAATTACTGGACATGAGTCTGCTGGTGCGGAAACCTTTTAAACTCAGTCTCGATCAGTGATCAAAGCTTAAGTAATTATTGCTTCAATTTAAAGGTTTACATTAAGGGAAGGTTTCACTTTACTATTTGAATTTCGTTCGGTTTTTAGGTATTTAACACAAAAATGTATTTATTTTATTGTACTACATTAAACATTAAACTGGCGTAACTTTACTATTCGACTCCCCGCTCATATGTTTGCAAAAGAAGACCTTTTTTTAGGATAGAGAGTAGTGCTGCCAACCTAACTATATTGTACTAATTAAATGTTGAATTATATATTGTAGTTCAGTAGATTAGTGGTATAATGATTACTGTAAATATAGATATGTTTGCAGACGACGAAGAGTAACTGTAAATATACGAATAAATATAAAAAATAAATGTTTAATACGTAATGCGTATTAATATTGTATTGTTTGTTGTGTAATGTGTTTAAGAACTGCAATTACATGTTTTAAGCTATGATATGTTATTTGGGTACACAATTTGTACATAATATATTTAAGAATGTATTTATTCTTCATGTAATTGTATAGTTTTGTGATCGCGATACGGACTGACATTTTCGAAATAAGTTGTGACGTCATGCGTAGGAATACAAGTGTTTAACCGCGCGTATGTGTAGCCTAGAAATACAAGTCCCGTGTGCAAAAGTCATAACAGAGTTTTTGTAAAGTGAAACAATTTTATTTGAGAAAACTGTAAAATAATGGAAAAATTAAATCTAAGAAAGTTA
>JAGFPH010007891.1:0-16246 GCA_018207615.1 Philaenus spumarius | reverse complement strand
AAAGGCTACAAATATTGTACGTTTTGTCGGTCACTTGTTCTATCTAAAAACGTTAATTTGTAATAGACTATGAGTTATTTACCTGCCGTATTTATAAACAGTTTGTTGAACATTATTAATTGTTAAACTCTATATTAAGATTGAAACAACGAATGAATCAATCAACCAGCCATTACAAGCGTGTATGCCAAAGTATGCCATTTTAGATACGCGTGTCTGCTGTCTACGTTCCGCTTTACTACAGTACCATTGGATTGGACAGTGTGATACAACACAGATAAGTGACATGGGATCATTTCCCTGTATTGTATAACGCTATTGTTTTATATTTTATTTCTACATGAACATTATAAAAACTATTTTATTTCATTTGAACAGTATGAACTATATTCTTTCTATTTGGACAGTTTGAGAGCTATTTCTATTTTCATTTGTATTTTATTAAAAGCTATTTTATTTTAATTTTAATTTTATCAAGAAAGAAATATTATTTAAATTACTTTATTAAATACCGAGAGATAACTTGTATAATTTTTATATTTAATTTCATGTATACATTTCAAGTTTATAATACATTTAGAAAAGTAAACTATACGTCATTTACGTTATATAAACCTTTTTCCCCTTGCATAGACAGTTACAGTATTTTATTAATTATTCTACTTGAATTAAGAAAATTTAGTTTTTATCATTCGTTAAATAGTTTAATTTGTAATTGCATTTTAATTTGTATTTCTTTTTCCTCGTTGAAAAGTTAAGATTCTCTTTCTCTTTGAAATTTTGTCTTGTATATGTGTTTTTTAAGTTAGTTTATATCGTGACGAATCTTATGCTTGCCTCTGAGCTGAAATATAATTTCATTTGAATTTACTCCAAAAATGTATTTACTTGAAACAAAAACAAGTTTAAAAATATATTATTTTATTCATAAGTAAAAATTTGAAAAAAATCTTATCGACCTTACTAAAGTCTAAGATACAACTTTAGTATATTACACAAAAAAAGAGAGTATGATAATATTTTGTAAAAGACCGTTTTCGTAATTTACGAAAGTTCGATTTTACAGAACATTTTTGTAAAAGAATTCACCCTGGGAAGGTACACCGGGACAATGAGTGCACTATAGTCCAGCAGTCAGGTACTTTTACCTGGACACAATTCCAAAGTTAATGAAATTTTGGGGTGTTGTTTGGGGATGTATAAGGATGTAGTATAGGAGTTTTTGGACGTTTTTCGGTTTTTTGCCTATAACTCAAAAACTACATGTCTTACGGAAAAATCTCGCAAATAAAAAGTTAAAGAACATTAAATTTCCTTTAAGATTCACTGGTCAAACATATTTTTCGGCCAAATAGTTACCGAGGCTTCTAAAGTTAGGCTAATTTTTTTTAAATGTAATCATTCACTAAAATATTCATGTCTTTGGTCCCTAACTTTCTATTTTACACATATCAGTGTATACAGTATTATGTATACCCCTTACCTTTTACCACCCAACCCTCCTAGACCCCCTTCCCCACCATTATTTATGGAGATATACCTAATAATATGCATTCTATAGGCCAAGAAGTAGTAAGTTTTTTAACCGCAACACCAAACCATATCAAGAGTAAATTGAATCAGCTGACCAGTTCAAGAGTAAATTGAATTGTTCTCATTCAATTCGTCTGGCCTTTTTTTCACTCTCACATTATCCCAATTAGGTAGTGTCAGCTAGTTATAGAACGAAATCGTTACTTATTATTTATATATTTAAACTGATGTACACGTATTTACATTGTAAACTAAAGGTAATAATATATGCACATTAGATAAATGGTAATGGTCATCAATTAACTGTCATTCTTGATTTATTTTGGGGCACCATTTTCATCCTCCGAGTCATCACTCGATCTGCTGCCTGCATTACTGATAATAATGTCAGCTCCATACTTTTCCTGTAGACGCCACTTCCCAGTTTTCACTTGTGGTCGAGAATCTTCAGGTATCTGATCGAGCAACTGGCCCATGGAAAACTGGTACTTACCACTATTCTCTTCAATAAACGAGAAAATATTCTCCATGGCTTTGACCTTTATTGTTGACCTTTATTCTCCTCTAATATTAATATTGATAAAAATATAAATTGGTAATAGAAGTTATCACTTCCAACGTGTGGTCTTAAGCACACAGAATGTTTTTCATTGTTGTAACGTTTTCGACAAGCTGTGTGTACTGTTACTTCTTCAATTGGTTCAAGTAATGAAAAACGGGAAGGGTAATGACCTTATTACCGTACCATGATAGAGGGCTCTACTTCAGTACCAATTAGGCCGAAAAATATGTTTGACCAGTGAATTTTGAAGGAAATTAATGCTCTTTAACATTTACTGGAAACATTTTTCGGTAGGACACGTAGTTTTCCAGTTATAGGCAATTATTTTCATAGGATATTTATTATAGGAGTTAATGGCCTATAGTATGCATTTCATTATGTATTATTACCGTACCATGATAGAGGGCTCTACCTCGGTACCTATTAGGCCGAAAAATATGTTTGACCAGTGAATTTTGAAGGAAATTAATGCTCTTTAACATTTACTGGATACATTTTTCGGTAGGGCACGTAGTTTTCCAGTTATAGGCAATTATTTTCATAGGATATTTATTATAGGAGTTAATGGCATATAGAATACATTTCATTAGGTATGCACGATAAATAATGGAGGGGAAGGGGGTCAAGGATGGGTGGGGTAGTAAAAGGTAAGGGGTATATATAATAATGTATTTACTGATATGTTGAAAATAGAAAGATAGGGGCAAAAGACATGAATTTTTTAGTAAATGTTTACATTCAAAAAAAATTTGCCTAACTTTAGAAGGCTGTACCTCGGTAAGTATTTGGCCGAAAAATATGTTTGACCAGTGAATCGTGAAGGAATTTTAATGCTCTTTAACTTTTTATTTGAAAGATTTTTCCGTAAGACATGTAGTTTTTGAGTTATAGGCAAAAAACCGAAAAAAGTCCGAAAAAATCGCGGTTTTTTGACCCCCCTGAAATTTCCACAAGGAAATTTAGGTGGAAAACTCGTATACTACTTCCTTATACATCCCCAAACAACACCCCAAAATTTCATTAACTTTGGAATTGTGTCCAGGTACCCCCAAAATTTGTACCTGACTGCTGGACTACTAAGGAAATTTTGTTTTATAATACTTTTGGGTTGCCCTTTCAGGTGTTTACTGTGGTGGCATTTACTTGTGCTAGGCGGTCCGACATACGTTATTCTTTGCGCCTTGAGAAATCTTCTTATTGAGCATAGAGAGATTTGGATATACAGTGCCAAAGTGTACACTTTACGTAGTTTTTCCGTACAATCTTAGTTTTGTAATTAATTTTGTAAATATAATAATAATTGAAAAAGTAAATAAATACTGTAATTTGCGTTAGATAAGGAGTTTTTTATGTTTAGAAACTGGTAATCAAATTGAAGCAGGATTATTTGGATTTGAGTCGGACTTGCTTTCTGATCTAATTTAAAAAAAGTTGTGTACTTATGAATGAAACTACTTTTTTAAGGAGCCACACAGCTTTAAAAAAGATGACTACAGAAGCTACATGACTTTTACAAACCATAAATCATTTCCAGTCTGACTAAATATTTCTACTCCGTTATTTTTATAAGCAGTTATTTTAAAGAAAGATTTTTTTATTAAAATACTAGCAAACCCCCGTGAAAAATCACAGGCAGATTAATTAGAAATACATAATTTAAAAAAATACTATTTAAAAACAACAGACTTAATCTAGTCCTACCTATGCTGACGGGGATTTTTAACCCGACAAATGTGTACAGTCATAAGGTTTATAAAACTGTACGCCTATTTGTTAAATTTTTTTATTTATATTCATTATTATACTGTATATCTAAATAAAGATAAAAATGTAAACTTTTAATTGATTTCTAACATAATATTGATAGATCAAATAATTTAGAAGTTACTAATATTATAATGAAGAAATTAATAATCGAATATGTTTATAGGCTAATATGTTATACGAAAGTTTCGAAGTTAAACGAATGGGTGTCTCTTCTTTAAACTTATATAAATGAATATATTGATAATAAAAGTTTGTACCTATATTAATTTTAAACCGCAAAGCGAATATTATAAGGTATGATAGCCTACTTTTGTTTTTTAACTCATATTTTAAGAAAATCAACTTCACAATACCTTTATTTAGATAAAACAAAACCCGAACACAAAATCTCACAATAAATACGTTTACTAACCTCAAACGCGTTTCAACGACAATGTCGCCAACCTCAGTGATCCACGGCTACAGTAACCAAACTATAAATTTTTAGTACCTTTATTTTTTGAAGTTGTAAAAATAACCGCAAAGTATAATCAATGCTAATTTTTGTTTAACTATTACAGATGTACGGAAGTATTTTATTGTGAACGTACACTCGCTTTTATATTAGTTGATCCTAAAACTACAGATAATTAAATTGTAAAACTGAGTCCCAACATTAAAATCAAAATAAAGGTTTAAAATATTTTAATTATACAAGAAAACTACAATTTTTCTGCAAACAATCGTGATTTTGTATTTTGAAATTATTATTTACTGTTCTATCTAAATTATTGTTTCTAAAATATTTTAAAATTGAGTGGTACAAATGTTTAATGAATACTCAAGCACAGAGGATCTGTGAAATATTAACTAAAAATAATGAAATCACTAATTATGTTATTTCGCCCACAACGTTTATACTTTTTGGGAATATAAATTTTGTTTAAGCGTCTCAGATACAACTAAGAGTAAAGTTTTTCAATCTTGATGACCTGAAAACCATACATAATCGAGGAAAGAAACTTTTATCACTTTTCAAGTGGATTGGTGCTATGAGAATATGCACTTAGAGCTCACTAGATGCATTACTATAACTTTATCTTTATATATATACGGTATAATTCTTCTGTACGCGTATATATGTCACTGAACTCCTCCTAAACGGCTTTACCAATTTTGATGAAATTTGTTTTGTTTATTTGAGTGGGTCCTTTGTTGGTTTAGAAACACAATTAGAAATGGGGTTGCTAAACCTATACAATAAATATGAATGAAACTAACTTCTAAAAAGTTATAAAGCTAAAATGATGTAATTAAATATGTAATAATATTTTTAATTGAAATAAAAAAACTATTTGCAATTTGATTACATAAGTAAATGGGTTGAAATAGAAAACTACCCTTAAAATTAAATAATAATAAACTTACTTTTTCTATATTCTCAGAAATTAGTAAATAATTTTAACAAAAATTCAACATTTTACACATATTAGTACCAAGATTATTTTAGAGAATATCGTCAATTCAAACAAAATTATTTAACTGGGGTACAAACCCTATCCAATAAAAATAAATTGCACTAAATTCCTATAAACTATAAATCTAAAATTATTTAATAACATTCTTAATAGACGTAAAAAACTTTTTCAATTCGATTACTTAAGCCAAATTGATTAAATGGGATAACCACCCTTCAAATTAATTCAAGCAATAGCAAAGCATTGCCAGGTCAACTAGTATGTGTAGTAAAATTCTTACTTGCTTAAATTTGTCAAAACGTAAAGCTAAACTTTCGCCCTAAATAATGTATGCTAGTCTTTTCAGTAGGCTTTATATTGTTAACGTTATTCCAAGAAGGGCATTCATTCATCTGTGGGCGGGCCAAACACCTTATGCACTTCAGCCTCACGGGCTTATTGCGCTCCCACCTTAAGGCTGTGAAGACCCCTAATTATCCTTGTCAAAGATCCATAAGCTCGATGAACCTAGAGCTTCTCCTGGACAACCTTTTGACAATGTTCTCCTGGGGGATGGTTTGGCCTTTGTTCAGTTTCCCAAATGTTTCGTAACTTACCTGTTCAAGTCTCTCACACTCAAAAATCAGATGTTCAGCAGTTTTCTCCTGCAGACCACATTTTCTGCATTTAGGATCCCCGGTAAATATGCCCGTCCTTATCATATGTTTCCTAAGGTGGCCGTGTCCTGTAATTAGGGCTACTACCTTCTTTATACTGCACCTGCTCAATGTTAGGATGTCAGATGCAGTCTGCCTAGATGGACCTGAAAGTGAAAGCTTGCTCATCCTCAAGCCTGGGATGCTCTTCCACCTTCTTCAATGTTCTAGTTTTGATTAAATTACAAGTGAAAAACCTAGACCAAGACCGGGAGTTACCTTCAGTTCAACTCCCGGTCTTGGTCTATGTTTTTTCACTTATAATTTAATTAAATATCCCTTGCTGAGGAAGTGTGTAAGCGGAAAAAAAATAAAATAATAATTCTAGTTTTGCCCACTCGGCTACAGCCTGCATAGCTGTTGCCTTTGCTATTCCACAGAACGGTTCAGGTCCTATGAATTCAGACGCCGATGCCTTGTTTGCCAGCTTTTCTGCACACTCGTTCCCATCTATTCCAACGTTCCCTGGAACCCAGCAGTGTGACTCTGTTGAGACCTGCTAGCTGAATCATGGATTTGTCGCATTCCCAGACCAGTTTAGACCTGAACTCGAACGAGCTCAGAGCTTTCAAAGCTGCCTGGCTGTCTGAATAATTACAGATTTCATTATTGATGTGTCCGAGTCTGATGTTTTCCCTGACACATTCTAATAAAGCTGCTACTTCTGTTTAAAATACTGTTGAGTAGATCCCCATAGGAAGGACACACTCCTGCCCTGGATCCCCACTACAGATTCCTGCTCCAGCGTTACCCTTATTTTTTGAGCCATCAGTATACCATTCAAGCTCGGAAAAAGAAGAGCATGCTCGGTTCTTAAAAATTAACTAGAAATATAAAATATACGTATTTTCAGTATTGTCAATATTGAACATTTGTAATTATTTATAATTTATTTCCATAAAAATATCGTGGGTCATCGAATATAAGGCTGTAGCAACTTATTAACTTACATCTTAAATACCAACTTAAGTAAATTTTTAAAATAACATTTCTTAGCTTTGTAACTTAGTACTGTATACACGCATTTTGAGATTTGTCTTTAAGCCTGAATAATTGTGAAACAGTTGCACATTCAGTTTGAAAAATGCACTTTAGATCTAACTAAATGTATAATGAACGGCGTATGAAAGATTTGGACTGGCATACAATCAAATAAGGTTACTTTCATTGTGAATTTAGTGTACAGTTCCACCATACATCTTAGTGCGATTGGTATAAAGCGAATACTTAAACGCTTTCCAAACGGTCATATCCAATGCGATCCCATCACTTAACTTCTGGGTGGGATTTTACAGATGACCCGATACAGCCACCGTAATTTTTTAAACTAACAGATAAATATTTCAAATCAATCTGTATAGTCTGAAAGCACTTTATATTGTGCAATAAAGTAAGGAATATAAAATGTTATTATTTTCCAGGTTTCATTTTGTATTTTTGTTTCAATAGGGCCTCATTGTTTCTAATGAGATCTGCCAGGCTACACCTGCGACTTGCATGATAATACGTAACTAGGTAAGATCGAAATACAGTCTTAGTTGTAACCGTATATTTGGTTTTGATCTAACAAAGCAAAGAATGAATAATGCAGCTGCTAGGAAGTTTCTACTACTATTATTAAATCAGTTGGATTGTCGTGATTTTAGAATGCAACTAAGAGTGATGTCTTGATGATGAAGGTGTGACCCTGTTTATTGTAAAACGTGGTACTAACACGTAAGAACCGATTAGTGCTGAAGAGATTTTTTTAAATATAAATAGTCGGTTGTCCATGGCGACTACCCTATGCAAGCAAATCAATATGTAGAAAGATTAGAGGGAAATTTAAGAAACTGTTAGTTTCTGAACACACAAATTTCCAAAAATCATACCGAACCAATTTAATCTTCCAATCAGTCTACAGACGACCCAATTTCAGCTGGAAAAGTATTGGGAGCACATTGCAGTAAAAACTACAATAGAAATAAAGTTTTTGATGAAAAATATACTTGACTTAAAATAAACTACAAGTTTAGAATAATCATTTGTAAACCAAACATAGTTAATAAGCTTCAAGGTTTCAGGTGTATCCATTACCTTTATATTATATTACCTATTACCCTGAGGGCCAGGTAGTCTACATGAGGTGTTTAGTAAATACAAATTTTGATAAAACAAAAATAAATACATCCTATTCACAACTGTTCTCAGAAAATTATGATTTCTTATCTCCGGCAAATTTCCACTGACTAGGCATAGCTAATTACGATCGGCAGTTTCTTTGATCCGGACCGATTTTATTCGGGATGAATTCGGCACGATGATCGGCAATGAGTGAAAACGAACTTTTATATAATATTAATCAAGGAACGTAAATTGTATTTAGTTGTAGGTATTCATATTGCGTATGTTTGCTTGAGCGTGCGTACGTGATTTCAAAAATGGTCAGCATTTTAAAGTATATGCTATTATGTTTATTAGAAAATGGGTTTCGGTTCACTAAGCTCATTGATTTGACATTTGTATTTATTCTATATTTTGGCCTATAAGTAATTTTCTTTTTACAATTTTAGCTGGTATTAAATATCGTGATTTATATTTTTTTAGTTGGGAACTCTGGAGAATATTTAATTAAACCACAAGAGTGGTGTACTCAAAAGAAGTCAATTAAACTCCAATACTGGCTAAAGCCATAAGGGCAGACTGTTATAGTACATCGAAAGTTTTAATAACTAAAAGGTAACTTAATACGCGATTATTAGTTGCCTTTTACAATTCGTAGTACTATAAAACTCGATTAAAACGTAAGTAACATTTTCAAGGTGAATCTGTTTAAAGAGATTGATCCAGATGCACCAACTTCTATAGATGGGTTAACCCACAGAATTTTAAAAACACTAATTGCAGGTAAGAGAGAGTGAAAATAATTATTTTTCTTTGAAGTGTTTTTGTTGATAAGTATTAACAACTTTGGTGTTACAATATTTGTTACTAGTGACTGCATAGTACATATTATTTAATAATTTTACTAACATGCTCATGGACTAATATATATATATATTTATTTTTTTAAATAATAATTTGTACTTGTACAAGTAAAACTAAAATTTCCTCACGGTAGGCCTACATGTTAAATATTAAAATTCATCGCTAAAATTTAATACCTGCAATCATTGTAATGACGTTAAGAAGATAAAAAGAGGTAATTCTGTCTTATAGAATGTGTAAAATTCAATTAAATCTTATTCGTTGCATTAGCTTTCAAATAATGCATTACACCAACCGTTTTTGCAAGATCACCAGGATCTTAAAGAATACTTACAGCCTACCACACCAATCATGTTAGGTCCTTCTTGTTAAAGATTGAATTTAGTTTCTGGAAATGATGTTAAATTTAACAAAACATGTATTCATAGCCAAGAAATTTCATTTTCACTTGCACAAGTACCGATTTTTGAAACAAGTCATAAAATATTTATCAATTTAAGAATATGGCGATAAAGAAATACATTATTTTGTCACTAGTATAGACCTACGTTTATCATCAAAATTTTTTTTACAGTTATCACCAGCCATCCTGTATATCAAACTAAATTTAAACTAACTTCAATATTGTAGAAGGTTATAAAATATAAGACAAATCGATTTAGGATTCTTTACTTCATTTAATAGGCTATAACTCAAGAAATGTTAGAAACTTTATTGAAAACATAATCTTAAAATGCCTGTAAAATAGTGCTATAAGACTGCCTAAACAGGACTAGGAATTTAAAACGACAGAAGAGCGTTATCATACCAAATTTATAACAGAAAACCACAAAAACATTTTGAAATGAAAACCAATTGATTTACAAACCTTTGAAATCGTATTCTTTTAGCAGCTACAAATAAATTAATTAAACTAATAATTTCCTAAATGGAAGAACCTGCTAAATAAAATTATATTGTATAATTCAGTAAATATGCATTTAAAAACTCTTAGTTTTATACATATTTGTTTTCGCCATTCCGACTATTGATTTTATTACAATAATATTACGACTTACCGTCACTATAGTCTAATTTTTTTTCTTTCTACGGCCGTTTCGGTTATTCAACTATCATCAGGATTGCTGGGTAGTTTCCGTTGTCAATATTTAAAATACATAAAAAGATATACATATACACAAAACACAACACTTAACACATAACTTTCACTGTGCATCTTTTTCTGTCCCGTGTAGTAGTCCTTCTGTCAAGATGCCTTATGTATTTTAAATATCGAAAACGGGAACTACCCAGCAATCCTGATGATGGTTGAACAACCGAAACGGCCGTAGAAAGAAATAGAAAAATTAGACTATTGTGACGGTAAGCTATTAGTTTTCTTGATAAAATAAACTTAGAACACAAAAATCTCACAACTAATACGTTTATTAACTTAAGCGCGTTTCAAAGGCAAAGTCGCCATCTACAGTGATGCACGAGGTACAATAGTCAAACTATAACTAATCTTACAGTGCTCCATCCCCCGTACGTTACATTAGTGGGACGTTACCAATTTTGCCTTCCGTTATTATAACTAGCATAACAATAACTATATAACTAAAAACGTTACTAACCTAATAATAATCTCAAACAATACATTATTTATATATTAATATAGAATTTTGTATGGGTCCTAATTCGTTACTTACAATTATTTTACTATGTTTGTTAATCTTTGTTAATGTTTGTTTATTTTATCTTATTACTTTCTCACTATACTATAGTATACAGAAAGTATAGTGATCGCAAAAAAAATCGATGTTGAGATTTTTGTTGAAATATCCGTTTTGGGACCCTCTGAGTCCAAAAAAGTGGTTTTTACAAAATGTCTGTCTGCATGTCTGTATGTATGTATGTATGTCTGTATGTCTGTATGTATACAAAGCTAGAGCGAAAACTATTCGATCGATTTCAAACAAATTTTCACCAGACATGTCAAGTAGGCCTGTAAGTATATATGCACGAAAAACGGTTTTGAAAATTTTTGAAACAACCCCTTTTTTGGCAAAAAAAACCCTAAAAATATCAGTTATTATTTTTTTATAGAAAAACGGATCTAACAATTTTGATAAAATTTGGCTAATTTGTAACCTTTAATGTACCCTACCATATGCAAAAATCCTCATCTTTTTAAAAATTCTCGTTTAGCTAATAATAATAATAATAATAACTGATTTTTGGGGTTTTTTTTGTCAAAAAGTGGGTTGTTTTTCAAAATTTGTCTAAACCTTTTTTCGTACAGGTATACAGACCTAATAGACGTGTTTTGTGCAAATTTGTTCGAAAGCGATCGAATAGTTTTCTCTCAAGCTAATAATAATAATATTTATTAGTTAATCTCCTACTTTAATATATTATCACCTCTCCTACCCCACCTACAATTATGAAGTCACAGTGAATCTGTTTAGTAATTTAAATATGTTTGTGAGAGAGTATGTGTCAGTTCCTGGTACCGTTTATTTTTTCTGTTGTTATAATCATATTATTTATTTACCGCTGATTAAAGAATGTATTGAGTCTACGACCGAAATAGCACGATACGGGAAGGAGGGTATACTGTGTGCAGGTCAAAATGACAACAACAGATGGTGCCATAAACTACGGTGATTTGTGAAGAACATTTCCTCTTCTTGCTCTTCGGAAAACACAACGTCGAAATAGTAATTACTGCAGTTCAGAGTAGTCTTGACGTGATTTAATACGAAATTATAATCTTCCTAATTGTTATAGTTATGTTCCTAATTGCTATAAAAATGTACACAAAATTTCAAAATTACAAATTTAATAGTTTTAGAACAAACAAATAATGATTGAAAAAACAAAATTGCGCCTGTATTAGTAACTGGATAATTTGTTCGGTTTCAATATGATATTTAGATTTGTTTCGGTTCAGAAAAAAATCCTTAAGATATTTTTATAGAGATCTGAAACACCCGTATACATGTAGAAATGGTGAGCTAACAATAAAAGAATATTAGAGGTCATGGAATGACCATTGGTTATTAAATACATTTACACATATAAGAATAAATAATATGAAGAGCAATTATGCATATTTCTCACACTGTGTTAAATCAATAATGATACTTCAAGAGTTACAGATTTATTTGCTTGACATACGGTATAAATAGTTGAGATGTTTAACAACACATTAAAAAGTAAAGGTGTTCTTCGCTTTGCTCACCTCTCCTGAAACAAAGAAAAAAAAGCATGGTAACAAAGTTTATATTGGAGACACCTGTGCCTGTCACTTTCAACAAAACTGTGTTGACCTCGTTTCTTTTGAAATGCGAAAAGTTAGACAACCTGCCAGGTCCATATTTTCGTATTACAATTATGCGGAATGTTGAACTTCACGAACCTAATTGGATTGGAAAGCTACACGGCTATCAAATAATCCCGTCTATTATTTTTGTTGCCAACCACAATTTCTCAAAGAATACATAGTCTAGACCTACAAATATACTATCAGTGAATCAGTGAATAGTTTGCAGACTACTGGCACAGCATAATCAGCTTACGTTAAAATTATTTGTTTAAAATGCACAGTTATTTTTTTACGGTGGTTACTAGTATATTTATAAATATAAAAAAAGAATATTTACTCTTTCAGTGCTCTAAAAAAACATGTATATTACTTTCATACGGCCCTTTATTCATAGTGACAAACGTAGGGTGTACATTATAGAACAGCGATCTATATTTTTGTACTGCGGTTGTACTGATAAAGTTAGACCCAACAAATAAAGAGTAGCTCCCCTCTCGGACACATTCCCAGATCTGTATTTCTATACATTCACAGCGTCCCGACTATTCGTTATTAAGACTGCATTTTTCCGCAATGCCACTATCTCCTCCGTGCTTACAATAGAAATACGTGACCTGAATGTCACCCCTATTGTCGGCGGTAGTTCGACCTGAGCGTGTCTGCGATTAAGGATAACCCCAGACCTATATACGAGTCAGTCTGTAATAGTTCATTAATGGACTATAGTCCATTCAGCGAGAGTTTGCAGTAAATCGCTGTGTTCTGTGGCCATTTTGAAGCTTTAAATTTAGTCTTTGAATGCATTTTTTTAGTTAAATTTTGAATTTATACACATTTAACTTAATAAAACATGTATTAAGAGGTTTTAATTGTCCGTGTCTTTCCGTGTCATCCATCATAGGTAGCGATTTACTGCAAACACTCGCTGAACGCACCATATTGATATTGTTCTTATGGACAAGAACTAGTTTAAGGTATATATACTTAGTACCGTCCTACTGTTAAAACTTAATGTTGAAAATGTTGGATTGATAATCTATATTTATACAATATACGCGGTTTTGTCCTAGCTGACTGACTAACGTAGAACCAACGTTGAGCAAAAACTACTTAAGATAAAAATAAGATAAAGATATATTACATATGTGACCACAGAGGCACTAAGAAAAGATTAAACAAATTTTCATTTTATAAAGTAAAAATGTTTCGGATCAAAAGCTTAGCAACATTTACATTCATTACAATAGCAACCAATTTAGCAAATGTAGAATTATTTTATTACTATTCACAAAAAAATATCTTTTTTAGGTCAGAAACAGACTAAAGACAATTAAGACAAACAAATATAATGGAAAAGGTTTAAGGGGGTCACTGCGCAATATCTTGCACCATGTTAACATATGTCCATGGTTAACTTTTTCTCTTTAACTCTTTTTCTCAGCAACTAATAAAGATATCATAGTTATGTTTTTCCCCTGAAAATATACGCATTTTACATATGTGGAAACTCTAAAATTAGTTTTTTACTAATTTAAAAAAAAAACTGATTTAAAAAAAAAAACCTGTTTTGAATTTTTTTAAATCCTATATATATATATTTTAAAAAAAGGCTATTTTTATTTTTTTAAACTATATTTGAGTTTCCAGTAATCTGGGTAGGTTTGATAAGTGTGCACAAAAAATTTCAAGCAGATAACTTTGATAGTTCCTGAGATAAAGGGGCATTTGTCTTAAAAAATCAAACTTTCGGAAAACGCTGTAGAAGACACTGACGTTCCAGTTTTTAGCTGAAAATCCAAGAACATGGTCTCATTCAAATGTAAATAAATTAGGTTGAATTGTTTGTTTATATAAGTGTAGTATATCATTGTAAACAGAAAAGAATAAGCTACAACATAAAACAAAAATGACTAAGAAATTTGTTCCTGTGCATTGACACCCTTAATATATTAAAATTTAAATACCTGTTATTACATATTGTAAATAAAACAGCTGATTATTAGGTTAAGCTTAACAAAATTTTATTAGACCTATATATATTGAACCAACACATATTTCTTGAAATAATTTACATTTATTACCATATCAACCTACTTGGCAAATTTAGAATCGTTTTATTTTTTTAACAACCAACATCATTTTTAGGTTATGTTTATATAACTCCGTTAAACATATCACACCGATCCTTATTGCGTAAGCGATCTAGGTTACCGCACCAACATCATCCTACCTAGATCCAAGTGCCTCCGTCCTAATCAACTGTAATTTCAGTGAAAATATCAAGAGTATGCAATAATAAGTCTCCATTTGATTCGCCAAGAGTCACTACTGGGGTTAGTCAGTGAAGCCAGCAGGGGCGAAGTTTCTACGTGAAAATATGTGAATATGTTATTGCAACACATCAAGATTGTATAAAAAACAGCTAAACCGATTTTTATATTACTTTATTAATAAAATAAAATTATCTGACTAGTAGTTGTTAGCTTTCAGCAGCAATACAGTTGTAAGCTTAAATATAATACTAATTACAGGTGTACAGAAAAACTATAATTAAACAAATGTAGTTATTAAAAATAAATCTATTTAAACTTAAGGCTCGGCTCCCTAAATTCGAAACGGCAAAGTTAGGTACGAATTTCAATTTTAAATAACCTAAACATAACTTCACTATTAAGCATGTTTTTGTGTTATTTTTGTAAAAAAAAAAACGGAAGCTGCATTCTTTTCGTAAAGTAAAATAGATTGTGGGTGTTGATTTCTAAGTTTTTTTGCAATATCTCTTTTTGCAACTGAGTAAAAAATTAGTAATGTTTAATATTTTTTTACTATTTATATCATACGTTTATGAAAACAAAAAAACGGGTTTTAAAAATGTATTCAGCAATCAACATCCGCATACGACAGTACCTCAAAATTGTAATACATGTGAGTTTCAGGGTTTTTAAACATCAAAATAATAAAATAACGTAAAAAGGGTCATAAGGTAAATTTTGGACATTAGCCTAATTTAAAGGATTTAGTTATTTCATAATATAAATGAACATAGAAATTCAAAGGGAAATGCAGACATTAATTGGTAATTCAGATTAAATCAAAAACAATATTAACTTCATATTTAAATTCATTTTTGTTTAAATATTTAAATTATGTTTCATGATGTGTCAAACTATGAAAAACATTTAAAAGGTATTGGAGAGTTTGAACTTATGGTCCACTAAGTTTTTAGACAGTGATGAATAAATATCGAAAGACGATTTCAGACATTGTAAGAAATAAACTTGATAGATTAAGTTGAGAGCCTGTGTAATCCATCTATGATAAAGACAGAAATTTTGAGCTGAAATGTTGGTACTTAGCGTGACTACAAGAAAAGAGACATATTTACGGTCCCCTGGAAAAAAACAGCTTCTCATTGGTAGCCTGGAAACAGCTTCTCATTGGTCTTCTGGTTTTTATGACGTCACATGGCGTGATCGAAGAAGAAGGACGCTCTGCCGAACTTGCATCAGTATTCGAGTACAGTACAGACGTGTTCTGCAGCCAGTCCAACAAAATGTTGTAACAAGTGCTTTTTTGCGGTAGTTGAAGTTGAACTACCGTTTAAAAATGTTTAAGGAGGAGTAAAGACAGTGCTGTGTATTGTTCAATAGCGAGAATGTGAGAATTGCTTGGGATTTGTCTTAAAATCATCAACTTTGAAAGTTAGCGTGCACACGCGTCATGGCTTCCAACTCTTTTCATAAAGATTTTGTAATAAGTGCGACGAAAGTCTAAGTGAGTCAGAATCTACGTGGTCAAAGTGCGACGAACTAAAAGAATTAATGGGGTTTTTCTATTTTAATTGAAGTCATATGTGTTATAAGTTTTTTCTCTTTGTAAATTCATATCTATCTTTTTAAAGTGCACTATAAAAAACAACACGATCGTAAGTAATAAACTAATTTGGCTAAGTCTGCAT
>JAGFPH010007890.1:39311-51293 GCA_018207615.1 Philaenus spumarius | reverse complement strand
ACCTTCCATAAGATTAACATTGAAACTTTGAGGGCCACTGGGGCGTATCCCTGAGGACCGATGTAAATTATAATGGGATTCTGCTCATCTACAGGACACTTCCTTTCTAACGGTATGCGCGAATTTCTCCTACGATGCACACAAGCTGAGAAAAAAGGACGACAAGTTTTGTGCTTGCCTATTAATATATAGACTAGTGGACCCGAGCACACGGAATCGTGTGCTACGCTAGCAGAGCGATAAATAATTGCATTTGGCAATCTCAAAACATTTACATGCAGTGCATGGATCCACCATAAATTCACCATTTTCAGCCTATCAGAGTGCTATTACAAAATATCCCCATTTTTTATCTTAGTATGGCGTAATTTCCGTACACACACACTTTCAAATATATTATCATGCAGAAAGTGCTTGTCTGCGACATATAATATTACAATGTTTTTCATGAGGCAAAGTGCACGCTTATGTGAAACTATATTTTACAATGCAATAAGTGCGCTACAGTAGTGGACGACTATTGTAGCGCACTTATTGCATAGTGGACTGCTTATAATACAGTATACATAGGTTTACGATGCATCATAATAAATGGAACACAAATTTTAGTTTTAAATTGAAAACATTTTACTGTAAATGGTTATACTACATTTTTAAATACTATATTCCGAGTGAACACTCGATCATCACCTCTCAACCGGCCTTGTTTTTCTGTGTCACGGACCATGAATTTCAGCCCTTCAAACGATCGTGCATGGCTGCAGGCTACATAAAGCTGTCCATGGCCAAAGACAGGCTCTTCAAGCATTATTCCAACTTTGCCAATGCTCTGTCCTTGTGATTTGTTCACCGTCATAGCAAACGCAGGTATGATTGGGAACTGCGTGCGTTGCATGGCAAAGGGAAGGGCTGCATCAGAAGGACGTAAATGGATTCTCGGTATGAGAAATCGATTTCCCGAAGACGTTCCGGTTAGAACTTCCACGTCGATAGTGAGTGGATATAAATGCTTCACTCTCAATCGGGTACCATTGATAAGTGCTTTAGCAGTGTCTAAATTTCTTATGAGCATGACGACCGCGTTGACTTTAAGTTTTAATTTATGAGGTGGTAATCCGCTCAATTCAATGCTATTGAGGAATTCGGTTGGGAAATTCAGTGTCTCTGAAACGTCATCAGTTACAATCTTGTCAAAACTGTAATAAGTCGTGAACTCTCCGGGCATCCTTGACATTATCTTTTCGTTTACAGAATGGCAGAATTCGTTTTTCGTAGAGAGGATTGCTTGGTCTGTTATAGTGTTGCTTGTTATAATGCTGTCAAAGTCATTGTATACTTCGTCAATAATATCTCCTGAGCAGATAACGTTCTGAGGAAGTTCAATTATATCATCGCCGAGATCAGAATGAATTGGATATGACCCATCACCGATTTGTTTGAGGAAGCTGATAAAGTCAAGCTCAGATGGCAGCGCACGCATGTTTTGCGTAAGCGTGAGCTGCTTGATTCGTGGCCACTCTTCTAAAGATTTCACACATAGCTCAATTGTAGCTGTTTGCCCAGCGTGGGGTACAACAGGGAGCGTCTGCCTAAAGTCTCCGCATAGGAGTACGGCTTTGCCTCCGAACATTTTTTCGCGATTTTCGGGAACTGATAGGTCACGTAGCAAACGGTCAATTGCTTTCAACGCATAAATCGGACACATTGAGATTTCATCGATTATAATCAATGCTGAACGCCTGATTCTATTGGCAACAGCACTATTAGCTTTGATAGATGATACCGATGACTCAGTGACAGGAATAGGCAATTTGAACTGATTGTGTAATGTTCTGCCTCCCACCAGCAAGCTTGCCGCTATGCCACTGAATGCGCACGGTAGACAGTCAAGACATTTTGAACGTAAATAAAACATCAACGTCTTTTGCACATAAGTCTTTCCACAGCCAGCGTGCGCAGTGAGACAGAGTACTTTTTCGCCTTGTCCTTTTTCAATAGCGCCAATAACTTCTGTAATGATTGCTTTTTGTTCGTCATTGGCCATGTTGAACATATGATTGAAGCACTCGCCTTGTTCCATTACGTCGTAACTATCTATGTTTGTTGACTGACAGTTCGGAATTGGAAGCCCTAACTCAGCACAACTTGTGTTGTGAGTGATCAATATATCCTCAATTTCAAGAAGACCCAGATTATACGCTGCTTGAGAGCACATATCACGAAGTAAGTCTTCGCACAGATGGTCTTTGAACTGTTCCCATAGTGCGTTGCAATTTGCGGGTATATTAATACCACAAATAATTCCAAAAAGCTGATGCAACTGTCTAGGAGACTGCAATGTAGTCGCTTCAGCAATAGTGTCTTGCCACTGGTTGTCATTACACACAATACCTCTTGCGTTAGCGGCGGCCAAGAATGTTTCGTGAAGTATGCAATCAACTGTAAGAATATCTTCAAAACCCTTCGCACCTTTGACATGTAGTAGCAGGAGACGTAAATTAAAAAGTTCAACATTCTTTGGCGACACATTATAAAGGCGCGTTACGACCATTTGTCCACCACGCTGTCGTTTACGCCATTCTTTCCTGGTAGAGTCCCATGTGTAATTTTGCGGAATTTCAATGTAGAGTAAATTGTTAGCATCAGAATCTCGTTGGTTAAGTGTGAAAAATGCCTCTAGTTTTGTTTGTTTTGGATTTGCTGCTGCGGCAGCTTCGTTGCCGTTTTGAAAGTATACAGTTTGTTGTTGCGGTAAGTGACAATCAAGACGTTCAATTTTGTGAGATTGATGATGCATCTCGTATTCGAAAATGCGCCAAGTGGCCTCTGTAGATCCTACATAACGACAACTGACGAAAGAGTCAATTTCGTCAAATACGATCTGCGCTTGGTCGTCACGACTGAACTGTACGTTGGCGCAATCGTAACCCTTGTATATATAGTTATACACATATTTGATTGACCTTACAGAGCTGCAAACTTCAGTGTTGATATGGCAGTTGAACTTTTGCAGGAGAAAAGGGTTATAAGGCACAACAAAGCGGTTGTCAACACTCTGACCACGAACATCAACAGTAACGCCTGTTTCACGTCTTCTATATCTTGCGTACCCAATGTGGTTCTCTTGCGTTGACTCGGAAAATTCTTTTGGGAACTTCTTGCTGCACTGACCATCTGTCATACAAACTGAATTTGGGTTTAGAGAGCCGCACGCTCAGCCCATATGGGTGAATCATATGGCTTTTAACTTTGTCATGAAGAGAGGGATGTAGCTCAATATCGGGTATTCCTGCAGACACGTACTTGTCGATAACATCTACCTCGCGGATACGATCTTCTTCGTCTAAAGTGATAAGGATATGGGCGTGCGGGAGTCCACGCTTTTGGAACTCAATTGTATAAATCAGAGCAGTCACTTTGCCAAAAATTTGATCTTTCGTAATGTTGTCAATAAGTTCATTCAGTTTACAGTGAAAGACGCGGACGACTAAGTCTGGACGATAATGTACCGACTCGCCAATTGTTAAGTTGTCAATGATTTCAGGCCACTTCGGGTTGCATTTCATAGTGACGAATAGCGATGGCTTCCCAAACTTTTGCACTATTGCCATTGCATCTAAGTAGTTTTGATTCATATTACGTGGTGAGCCGATGAAAGATGACGGCAAAATTACTTGGCGGCCGATTTGAACATTTTCTTCCCTTGCCCTTCTATTGACATAGTCGGTTATGTTGAGGTAGAGATCAGCTCGTAATTGTGACTGTTGCTTCCGAATGAAATCTAGTCGTGTGCCTTCTATCCTGACATACATATCCACCAACCATTGCAGATAAAGCTTCTGTGAACGGTGCAAAATGCTGAATGGTTCGCGAATTGCAAGACGGTATTTTGCATATTGTAACATGGTTAGCTTTTGACGAACAGCTGTTTGATGGGCGGCATCGTGAGTCAAGTCAATGTGCCATCCAGAATCGCCATGGGGGAACAACAATGGATAAGCCAGTGGGTCAAGGGATGGCTCCAAAACGGAAACTCTTCGAACGCCATGAGACTTGTGCCATATGATAAGGTTGCGCTCGCCAGGTGGTGCACCATCTACAGCTTTAAATATAGCGGCGACATCAGTTTGAACGGCATCGTTGAATCTTCTATGATCGTCGTTTCGGACTCTCTTCATGAACATACAGATGTCAGTTTCTACGCCATTATTTTCGTCACGACTTAATTCGGCCATAGTTTTGAATGACTGGACGAAAGGGTTTACATTTTCAAGATACGATGTCAACTCTCTCATCAAGGCCTCATCACACTTTTGGTTGGCGGGCATTCGCATTCGTTGCTGAACGGCAGTGTCAACATCGTAAATGTAAATTTGTGCATACTTAGCAGTTTGCCCAGGTGATGGTGCAAGAGTGCCGACGCGGTGATAGAACGTATCGTGGATTTTGAAGTTGTAGACACCGTTAGTTAAAGATTCGTCTAGTTTAGCTTCAGAGCTGATCATGGCAAGAGCAGCGTTATAAGAGCGAATGTGTTTGAGGTAGTTTTGTGATTGCTTGCGAATAGAAGCATTCGGATGATGAATGTTTTCGATTAGCTCTTGAATGAATTGTGACGGTATAAATGGTGGCAAAGATACTTTACCCTTGTGGCAACACAGGGAAAAATTTGAAGCATTCCGGCCGGTTTTCTCCTTCTCAAAATGCCTCGCTGTACAGGCAACACAGGTCAGAGGGCCAATTGAGAACGAAAAGTCGTTTTGGGGTAGTGTTAGGGCGCATTTGTAACCTAATAGTTGAGGTTGTCCAGGTTCATGTGTTGACTGTGATGAGTTAAGTCTATTACGCGCTACTGTTCTGTAGCTGCGGTCGTTATCACGATTACGCCTCCTTTCTACGTTTCGTTGTCGTCGCGTCGGAGGCATTTAAAAGAAAAAACAACAAATAAACAAATTATAGCTACACAAAACAACGATAAATGCACAAAATTTATGTTACTATCATGTTAACACGATCCGTCATAGCGACACAAAACAACGAAAAATACACAAATTTAGATACAACCATACTAACACGATCCGTCTTGGTGGTTATGTTTACACAAACTCAAATAGTAAATAAACGTACTCAATGCGTTTCATTGAATTGAAAAATAAATAACAGCAATTAAATTATACAGCTGATCAAAATTAAATTATACAGCTGATCAAAATGTGAACAATTATATTCTTCAAAAGAATAACATGGGAACTTTAAAAGCCACTGGGGCAGAGCCCAAGGGACTTATTCAAAAACGTAAGGCCAGTTTGCAAATCTACGCGACACGCTCTTTCCAATGAGACGTCAATGGATAAAATCGGTTAAGAAATGGCGGAGGAGTTCAACCGACAAAGTTTCATGTAGCGTATTAATTATATAGATGAGCAGAGCAAAATGTGATACCGTAAAGCAGTATTTCAAACTGGTCAAATAGGCTTATTAAAGAATAAAGTTGACACAATTTTAATAGTGATTGGTGTTTGAATTATGATGTAGTAAGCCGTTTACGTCGTTTGTGTTTCCTATTAACTAACTTTAAAAAATTGATAACCGTGTAGAATATTTACCTGGTTTTAAATTTACCAATTTGGTTGCTATGGTAATTAAATTTAAATGTTTTCAAGAAACGTG
Source organism: Philaenus spumarius (assembly GCA_018207615.1). Classification (NCBI taxonomy): domain Eukaryota; kingdom Metazoa; phylum Arthropoda; class Insecta; order Hemiptera; family Aphrophoridae; genus Philaenus; species Philaenus spumarius. The sequence goes on along the minus strand of JAGFPH010007890.1, from coordinate 45,623 downwards.
TGTTTGTTCAGCGTATGCTTAACCTAAAATTGTGTCGAGTTTGTGATCCAAGAGAGCTGTTTTATCTGTGATTTGTAACAAATGTTTGACTTATAATACAGTAAGCCTTTTTCGCTGTTTTTGTCCGTGCTTGTTTTTATTTTGTAGGTTAAAACTCTTGGACGTGAAAAATAATTAACTGATTCTGAATTTTCTTAGTTGGTTGCTACAGTAATGAACTTAAATGCACCCAACACGCATGTGCTTGTTCAGAATAGGGTACACGTAGAATTGTGTTGTGAAGCTTTTGATTCATCAAAATCTGCTTTGTCTGTTTGGGCTGGGAGTTAACTCCCGTTTTTTAACGTTTCCATAAAACCAATATATTGCTCGATCTTTCTTAGTTCACTTCTTCGTAGTGGTACGAAGGTACCCTGAAAGGTTTTAAGGCTCTAGCTACCGTAGCGTTGGCTGTACTTTGATTATGAATTAGACAGACAGTCAATCAGCCATTATTCTTTTTTGAATATAGGATGTCACATTACAATTTCATTAAACCTTCATTTATATTAGTACTAGTAAGCCAACGTGAAAAATCACAGGCTGATTAATTAGATACACATCAGAAATACATCATTAATAAAACAAACTGTTAAAAAACAACATTAAGGAATACTTATCTAGGCCTAAATAACTATGCTGACGGGGATTTTAAACCCGGTAAATACGTACAATAATAACGATTATAAAACTGTATGCCTGTTTGTTAAACATTTTTATTTACATAATCTACGTTATTATATATTTAAAGACAGATGAAAATACTATCTTTTAATTGCTTTTTATTTCACATTGCTAGAACAAATCATTTAGACGTTATTAATACGGTATTTGTTTACTTTATCTTGTCAATCAAAACTAATATAAATACACAAACACTAACTTTTTCCTTTATAAATGTAGTACTCATACACTTCACTGATACAAGGAAAGCAATATTTAAAACATCTTCAACACGTACAATATTACAAACTTTCAAATCAAATGTTCCTTATGGGAATTTACATAAAGAGCTGACATATTTTTCTCAGCGTTCTCCCAGCGTTGCCGGATTTGTCTTGTTCTCTTTTGTGTAGAAACAAACAGTTTAGCCAACTCAACTAGAAAGTTGTACATACGTTTTTTAAAGTACAAACATACTGTGACTAAATAGTATAGGTTAGAACTTTTTAGGTTTTTTTTAATTTTAATTATATAATGTGATAGTAAAGAAATATAATCATACTAATATTGGCGAAATTAAGTAAAAAGCAAACTTACTGCGACTAAATAGTACTATAGGTTAGAACCTTTAGGGATTTTGAGAAATGCGGTTTTTTGCATATGGTAGGGTACATTAAGGGCTGGTAATAGGCTAGGCCAAATTTTATCAAAATCGTTAGAGCCGTTTTTTTTATAAAAAAAATAATAACAGACTTTTTGGTTGGGGTTTTTTTGGCAAACAAGGGGGTTGTTTTTCAAATTTTTTCAAAACCATTCTTCGTGCATCTATACAGGCCTAATTGACATGTTTGGTCCAAATTTATTCGAAATCGATCGGATAGTTTTCTCTCTAGTTTTGTATGTATACAGACGTACAGGCAGACATTTTGTAAAAACCACTTTTTTGGACTCAGGGTGTCCCAAAACGAATATTTCCACGAAGATCTCAACATTGAATTTTCTTGCGATCACTATACTTTCTCTATACTATAGTATAGTGAGAAAGTAAAATTCACACTTCAAGTTCTTAACGCGGGTTGCGATAAGAGTTAACAAAATAAGTAGAAAATGTAATGCGTAACGAAAAAACTGTTATTAATTGGTTGCTATGACAATGACAAATATAACATACGAGTAACGAAAAAAGCGATACCAAATTGGTTGCTACGGCAATAAATACATTTAAGAAACATGTTTTTGGTTCATCAATTTAAATTAAGAGACGATCGGTTTCGTCTGGCGAAGTACAGATATTATCGTCAAGCGCTGAAATCAACATAAGATGTTCGTTCATCAGTCTAGGCCTAACCTAAATTATTGTGTGTATATTTAATATATTTGACCTGCCTTAACTGCAACATACATACAATAATTTTCGGTTAGGCCTAGACTGTTAAACGATCAGTTTTATGTTTAATGAATGTATTTACAATGAATAGACATTTAACTGTGTTTACAATCTTAGCTTTGATGTTATAATTAATTCTACACCTTTATTATAATAACATTAAACGTACGGAAACAGTAAATATTTCTATACAAAACAAACTAATAAACGGCAATTTAAAGATTAAATTTATGTGTGTATGTTGCCGTTAAGGCTGGTAAAAGAAGTGAAAAAAAGGCGTGATGAACTTCGTTCCTGACGGGAGTCCCACGACCGCCCACATTTACTTTTTTGTAATTAGCTTTGGATGATCAAGTTTTGTTTACTCAATTACTTTAGGGCCTAATTTAAATTTCTAGTTCAATCTACATAGAATAGTTTCTATTCGGTCTACATAAATACTCTGTGGGGTTGATTCCAAAGTTGTTTACATTATTAGCCCAATGTCAAAAAGTGGTCAATGAGCAGCCTATAAATATGAAATATTATTTGTTTTTTTCTGTAAACTGCCAACAGAAATTAATAAAATACAAACTATGCTAAAAGTAATCTTAAAGTAGGCCTATATATGTTTGAAGTAGTGTTCGTTGCAATGGGTTAGTTATAGTTCGCATTAGTTCTATAACACGTCATTAAACTTAATATTTTGAAGTTATATTTTCTGCTCGTCATTTTTCACGGGATCTTATTGGTTGTTTTTGGAACGAAGTTCCTTTACGAGGGTTGCGGTAGGATTTGCCAAATTGAAAATGTAACGCGTAACGAAAAATTAGTTGGTTGCTATGGCAACGACAAATACAAAATACGCGTAACGAAAAGCGTTATCATATTGGTTGCTATGACAATGAATGTAAATTCATTCAAGACACGTGTGTTTTGGTTCTAAATTCGATCGGTTCCGTCCGGCGTAGTTCAGATTTTATCGTCAAGCGCTGAAATTAACAATTAACAAGAAATGAAAAGTAATTGAAACTTAGAAAAGTGAGTTAATATAATTATAGATTTTGCTACAAGTATTACTGTTTCCATACGTTTAATGTTATTATAATGAAGGTGTAAATACATTCATTGATGTAGGTGTCCATTCATCGTAAATACATTCAATAAAAATTAAATGTTAGTTCATCAGTCTAGGCCTATCCTAGTTTTATTGTGTGTTTGTTTAATTTTTTTATCAATCTTAATGGCAATATACACACATAATTTTAATCTTTCAATTGCCGTTTATTATTAATTTGTTTTACTTTCTCCACCCTATACGTAGTATATGGAGAAAGTATTGTTTTCGTAAAAATGTTCGAATTTGAATTTTCAGTTGAATTATCTGTTTTGGTGCTCCCAGAACCCCAAAAAATTGTTTAGTACAATTATCTGTGATGGTGCTCCCTGAACCCAAAAATATTTTTAGTGGAATTTTTTTTTTGGTGCTCCCTGAACCCAAAAAAGAGTTTTTAGAGTGGTGTCTGTCTGTCAGTCTGTCTGTATGTATACACGACCAGAGAGGACACTATTGGTCCAATTTTCATGAAATTTGGTATGTAGGTACTAAACCCTAATATCTCCAGGCGGTTTTTTCATTTTTTGGAATTTTTAATTTTTAAGGGTAATTTACCCCTAAAAACCCATAAAAACGACAAAAATGCAAATTTCTCAAAAACGGCTCTAACGATTTTGATCAAATTTTCAGTATTTATAGTGCTTAAGATGCCAAACAAAATGACACCACCCGCTTTTATCAAAACTTCGGCGTTTTATAATTATGGGGAAATGTTTAAAAATAAACAAGTTTGTGTTGTCAATCTACCATCGCGGCGGCGGCCGCATGGGGTAGCACCACGGTAGCGAGCACGACCAGTGATTCAAAGGTCGCGCGATCGAATCCCGCCTGGGACAATATTTTTTTTATACGATTGACGTAGGTAGAATATTATTTTTTTGTTTTGTTCTAAAAAGTTGTAAAAAATAAAATGATTAAAAACAATATTATTTTGACTACAGTAAGTTGGGAGAAAGTTTGTGTCAGTTAACTGATAACGTTTATTTATACAAATATTTACTGTTTCCGTACGTTTAATATTATTATAATAAAGGTATAGAATTAATTAAAACATCAAAGCTAAGATGGTAAACACAGTCAAATGTCCATTCATTGTAAGTACACTCAATAAACATAAAACGTTGGTTCATCAGTCTAGGCCTAACCTAAAACTATTGTGTGTATGTTTAATTTATTTTGCCTGCCTTAACGGCAACATACAAACAATAATTTTGGATTAGGCATTGAAAGTAATTTGAAGTCTAGGCCTAACCTAAAATTTTTGCCTTCATTAGGATTTGAATAAAAGGCGTGATGGACTTCGTTCCTGACGGGGGTCCCACGGCCCCACACATTTGTTGTATACATCACTATACTAAATACACAACAAAATATAAAACAAAACAATTTCCTATTCCTGAGATAATTTAGCAGATTCGGTAGCCGAGTTAACAAATTGCTGTCCAAGTAGAACGTGGGCAGGTGCATGATACATAATCCTTCAGAGAGGGTCCATCAATTAGAGGTCCCGCTGAGCTGGGGACAAGGTATATTTTGGGCGGATACCTTTGTACAGAATTAATTAATTGTTCCCAGAGTTCACACGTTACATGTATAAGCCTACACGTGTTTATAATTCGCGTATGATAAATGTCATGGAGACGGTTGGTGTTAGCATTGTGACAAGTTTGTGTATTAAATCCTACGTACGGTATTTATCGGAATATTATTGCTTGCCATTGTAATTTAAGACTAGGGAATTTCCATAGGAAAGATGAGCTTATTACAGCGACCCTTATGGTGAGATATAAGGGGGATTAGTCAATGAGCACCGACCGTGTTTCCCAGAACTCGTTTTGGGGGTGTCACTAAAAATTATATATACAGAGTCATCGAAAAAAATACACATGTTTGAGAAATTAACTACTTCGAGTAGCAAGAACATATGATCTCAAATTGAAGAGGAGGTTTGGGAGTTTTTGTTTTTACAGTTGGTAGTAGTCGTTCCATTGTATTGAAGGGTCAACATTCAACTTAGGCATGCAATTAAACCAAGCGTCCAGGGAAAACGTGCTAGTTTTGCAGTTTCTATGATTGAAATGACGAAGCTACTTTCCACACCCATGGATATGTTAACCGTCACAACTGTAGAATTTGGGGATCCGAACAACTAAATGTCATACAAGAGTGCATTCGTGACTCTCCAAAAGTGAACGTGTGGTGCGGGTTACTGGGCGACCGAGTTTTTGGCTCCTTATTTCTTGTTGGGAAAACAATTACTGGTGACGTCTACCTGGATATACTTGAGTTATTCGTGTTTACTCAGATAGGACAATTCGTACACGAAACTGATGTCCGTGTAATGTCCGTGCAAGATGTGGCACCGCCGCATTGTAAAAGAACTGTTCGGGACGCACTGAATATCCAGTTTCCAAACGGCTGGGTTGGTAGAGTTGGCCCTATTTCCTGGCAGCCCATATCTCACACAGTTGGATTTTTTTCTGGGTGTACATAAAAAACATTGTGTATGGTGAAAAAATTCGTGACATAGTGCATCTCAGAGAAAGGATAGTTGCTGCCATCTCTGCTGTCACTCCAGACATGCTCCGAAACACGAGGGGAGAAATCGATTATCGTTTCGATGACTGTCGTGCTACGAATGGGGCACATATCGAAACTTATTAGGTACGAAAAAACTCCAAACCATCCTCTTTAATTTGAGACCTTATTCGCCGCAATATGTTCATCCTACTCGAAGTAGTTATTTTCTCAAATACGGGTATTCTTTTTCGTCGACCCTGTATATTTATTTGGTCGCACTCTAACAGGCGGATTTTACGTCCGATTTGGTCCAAATTTGGTACACACTTTGATTTGCTAAATAGACGAGTTCGTCAGCCAAACAAATCCATGAAGTATAAACACGTTTTTTGACTTAATAATAAAATAAATAAATACAATTTATAAATTGTAACAATAGATAAACTAATTATTGTCACTATTTATCTATCTTATCTTCTAAAGCGAGAGATAATTGTTTGTCTGCTAAATGGATCTGGAATCTCCGTCTAAGGATTTTTGATTTTTGATTTTATATTATCCTTTTGGCCACGAGAAATCGATTGGAAATGGTCACCAGTCTGGGAAA
>JAGFPH010007890.1:0-32539 GCA_018207615.1 Philaenus spumarius | reverse complement strand
TTATATTATATTATATTATATTATATTATATTATATTATATTATATTATATTGTATTATATTTTATTTTATTTTTATGCTTTAGTCTTTTTGTGTTTGTATTCCGTTTATTCGTACATTTCTTTTATGTGTAAAGCCCTTTATATTGGCATCTCCTTAACTTTCCATTACCTTGATTAAAGCCTCCCTTTAAATTTATTTGCATACCCTCGTGGTTTCATTACCTTAGGTTTTGTACAACCATTATGGTTACATCACCTTATTTTTGTTACCCTTTTTATGAACATTCCTTTTATATTTCAAATCTCTATATATTGCCTTTTCCTTTTTATGTGCGTTTCATTATGTCTGTATTACATTGTGTTTTCATGCAGGAACTTAATTTTTATTCTCGCTTTATGTTTTTATCCACTTAAATCTCGTATTCTATTAAACTGGTTTTATAAAATTTTTAACTAAAACAATATATTTAGAATATAATTCCTGTTAAATCATACAATTTTAAATACAATAATCTATTTGCTGCCCTCGATTATTAAATAAGAATAACAGTGTTCGTACAAACACAAGACAGGAAGTCGCATCAAGGGATAAGGAAACCCCTTGGAGAAACTTTCCTGTATATTTACAAACAGAGCCCGGGGCGAATAAATGTATTCTGAATACATCAATATTTAAATTATTTCTCAATTCCTTTATCCGTACAAAGGGGCTTTATAGTTCTGGGGTTGGATTTAGGAACTGTTTTATCGACGTAAGGGTTAGGTAGAGTTTATTTGCTAAAGCAAACTATTTTTTTAAACAAAAGCAAATAAAAACCAACAATAATTGTTTGTTAGTGCGATTAAATGATGTTTTTTAGTTTTTAAAAGCAAATTTACATCTTACTTTGTAAAAACCAGTAATGCAAATTATCTCACTGTACAATCTATGTGTAGAATATTAAATAATGAATAATATTACATTGTAACTACAGTATTATGTTTGTTCATGATAGATATGAACTAGCACCCATTTTGTTTTAATTCAATGTAGACATATCTGAGCTCAAACGTACGTACGTACGTACGTAATATACAGCAATTTGATAAATTTTCGTTGAAAATGGAACAGTGGTTAGTTTTCATTATTCTACGGACTAGATTGGTTTTAAATCTACAGCTATAAAGTAAGTTTACGTTCGTCCGTACGTGAGTAACACGATAGTATAGCGCATGCAAATAGACGTGTAAAATACTATAATTTCTAAACCATATGTTACGTTATTGAGCAGCTGTTAAACATAAACCCCACTTCAGACATATAACAGCTGATTGCGCTCATCATCTGTCATACTTCAAAAACACCTAGCCCAGAATTTACTTTGGGTTATGTTTAGAAATCAAACTTTTACTTTCCCCACTATACTATAGTAGGATAGAGAAAGTATAGTGATCGCAAAAAAAAAATCGATGTTGAGATTATTGTGGAAATATCCGTTTTGGGATCCCCTGAGTCTATAAAAGTGGTTTTTAAAAAATTTCTGTCTGTATGTATGTATGTCTGTATGTATACAAAGCTAGAACGAAAACTATTCGATCGATTTCAAACAAATTTGCACCAGACATGTCAAGTAGGCCTGTATAGATGCAGGAAAAACGGTTTTGAAAATTTTTGAAAATCAACCCCCATTTTGGCAAAAAATCTAAAAAAAAAACTGTTATTATTTTTTTATAAAAAACGGCTCTAACGATTTTGATAAAATTTGACTTATTTACAGCCCTAAATGTACCCTACCATATGCAAAAAACCGCATCTTTCTAAAAATTCTCGTTTAGCTAATAATAATAATAATAACAGATTTTTGGGGGTTTTTTGGCCATAAAGGGGGTTGTTTTTCAAAAAATTTCAAACCCTTTTTTCGTTCATCTATACAGGCCTAATTTATGTATTAGGTACAAATTTGTTCGAAATCAATCGAATAGTTTTCTCTCTACATAATAATAATAATATGTATTAGTTAATCTTCTACTTTAATAAATCACCTCTCCTAGCCCAATTACAAGTCACAGTGAATTTGTTTAGTACAGTAATTTAAATATTTTTGTAAGAAAGTATGTGCCAGTTCCTGGTACCGTTTATTTATAATGTCTGGATGTCAGTTGTTTTTGTATATACCGGGTGTGAGTTTTAAATGTCCCCCCCCCCCCAACAAATTTATAACTTAATACAAATCTATAAGATACTGCCAAACTGTGATATCTGATGATAAAGGGTCGATATTTTTTGTACTACCATCTTCAGTAATTTTTTTAACAACTTTTCTCTGCGAAACTGAAGATGGCAGTAAACATTTATAATTAATAAAAATCTATAAGCTACTACTAAACTGTGATATCTGATGATAAAGGGTCGATATTTAAAAAAAATTGAATAAAACAAGGGATTTTTGAAAATTTCAATTTTTTACAAAATTGTTAATATCTCGAGAACGAAAGCAGATAATTAAAAACCGATTGCGGCATCGTGTTCTACGGAAAAAAATAGTTTGAAATGATGGGTCACAACCTTACCTTTACATTTAAAAAATAAAAGTTCATTCCAATATGGCGGATCCAAGATGGCGGCCAAAAATTTGAAACTCATCAAAAGAAAGTATAAACTAATCAATGATGTTCGGCGTTGGTTGGGAGTCGATATCTTAAGAAATGCGGAAAAAATTAGGGGGGGGGACATTTAAAACTCACCCTGTATAAGTTATAAAACTAATGTAGGCTATTTATACTATGCTATAACGATTGGCTTTGAGGCTAAAAAATTGAACAAACGGAAACACGTTTTTTGACCAGAAGTAAATTTGTTTCGATTTTTCGTACTATAATGAAATGTTTTTTTTTTTTTTTTTTCTAAAAACATATACATTTCGGATATTATTCTGCACATTTTGTATTTTTACACTACCAAGTCAGGTTCTTTTAAAATCAAACCGTAAAATACAATAACTTTACGATAAAAGTACCAGTAAAAAGGGGTTTGTCCGCTGCGGTTGAAGCGAAGCCGTCCATAATTCGAGGCCCCAAGGTTGAGGTGCGAACTGGCGACACGAGCGCAACCAAGCGGCGCGTGAGTAAGGGGTGGATTCCGAGATGTAAACAAATTATACTAGTATATTTCGTACGCGCAGGCAGCAAGGCGAGCGGACCTAAGCAGGGCGTAAGCTGAGGTACAAATTCTACTAATTCAGCGGCTTCACGAGTCGACTAACCACCCAAATAGGAGGTTGAAACCCTAAAACATAAACTTGAGTTTGTAAATTCACTCCACTCACGTCAGCGGTTCAACTGCGTGGTCTAATTATTCAATGGACAATGCATTGCGTGCTTCGCACGCCAACCCTCATGTTGGGAGTTTTTTCAATACACAATGCATTGCGTGCTTCGCACGCCAACCCCCATATTGGGAGTATTTTCAATACACAATGCATTGCGTGCTTCGCACGCCAACCCCCATATTGGAAGTATTTTCAATACACAATGCATTGCGTGCTTCGCACGCCAACCCACGTGTTGGAAGTTTTTTCAATATACAGTGCATTGCGTGCTTCGCACGCCAACCTATGTATTGGGAATATTTTCAATACACAATGCATTGCGTGCTTCGCACGCCAATCCCCGTGTTGGGAGTTTTTTCAATACACAATGCATTGCGTGCTTCGCACGCCAACCCCCGTGTTGGAAGTTTTTTCAATATAGAGTGCATTGCGTCCTTCGCACGCCAACCCTCATGTTGGGAGTTTTTTTCAATACACAATGCATTGCGTGCTTCGCACGCCAACCCCCATATTGGAAGTATTTTCAATACACAATGCATTGCGTGCTTCGCACGCCAACCCCCGTGTTGGAAGTTTTTTTCAATATACAGTGCATTGCGTGCTTCGCACGCCAACCTATGTATTGGGAATATTTTCAATACACTATGCATTGCGTGCTTCGCACGGCAATCCCCGTGTTGGGAGTTTTTTCAATACACAATGCATTGCGTGCTTCGCACGCCAACCCCCATATTGGGAGTATTTTCAATACAACAATGCATGCGTGCTTCGCACGCCAACCCCCATATTGGGAGTATTTTCAATACACAATGCATGCGTGCTTCGCACGCCAACCCCCGTGTTGGGAGTTTTTTCAATACACAATGCATTGCGTGCTTCGCACGCCAACCCCCATATTGGGAGTATTTTCAAAACACAATGCATTGCGTGCTTCGCACGCTAACCCCTGTGTTGGAAGTTTTATCAACATACAGTGCATTGCGTGCTTCGCACGCCAACCCACGTGTTAGGGGAGTTTTCAATACACATTGCATTGCGTGCTTCGCACGCCAACCCACGTGTTGGGAGTAATTTCAATACACAATGCATTGCTTGCTTCGCACGCCAACCTATGTATTGGGAGAATTTTCAATACACAATGCATTTCGTGCTTCGCACGCCAATTTTAAGCCTGTGTGCTATGTCCGCTTTAAAATATTAGTAATTATTACGTATAAATAATAAAAATAAAAAATAAAGTAATTATTACTCATTTAGACTATAAAAATAAAGAAATAAAAGGTCGGCTCCTAGCATAGGAAATACGAAATTTGTGTAGCAGTGAAAGTATTAAAAATCGAAAAACATTTCAAAGTTATGAATAAAATTAGGGATTTGCACTGGCATCACCAAATATGTCACTGCAAGGATTGGCTAGCAAAGCGGGCAGGGGCACGGCACCTTGAAACAATAAAATTTTCAAATAGATTAATACTGACTTTGTTTGTTTTAACCTAACCTAAAAAGCTGTTGGTTGTAAAGAATAATAAACTGATTCTAAATTTGCTTAAATTGGTTGCTGTGATAACGAATGTAAACAAACACGCGCTGCTAAGATTTTGATAAAACTCAGCTGTTTTATGGTCTTGGACCATGTTTTTTCACCTGTAATTTAATTATATTAATCGCACACTAACGGCCCCATTTTCCGTCTGATTCGGTCCAAATTTGATACACAAATTCGCTCCTCCAAGTAATCGGTTCGGCTGAGAGATCGAATTATTGATACTGAATTAACGCAAACAACCTACATACTGAGAGTTTTATTTTAAATTAAAACATCTAATGGGAAAATAATAAAACAGTTTCTAATAACGCGACACCCGTGTATAGTAAAAGTTTCACATTAGATCCTTCATCTTCTCTCAGATTACAAAGGCTTATTTCATAAAAAGGACGGAAGGATTATTTCCTATTTTTACGCTTTATTCGACGGACAATCTACTTAAACCTGCTTCAATGAACATTTTCTTCTCAATATATTTTCAAAATTTAATAAGTAAAGTTGAACCAATCTCGTACGTTGTACAAAGTGGGTGTTTTGATACTCTAGCTTGCGTCGTTACTTCGTGTTTAACGAATTTCCATAGGAAAGATGAGCTACTGTAGTGACCCTTATGGTGAGACCTGAAGCCGAGTGTGGTCAAAAAGCATCGATCATGGTCCCCAAAACACGTTTTAGGGTGTCAGTAAACATTGTATATGGGTATGTATTTCTAATTTATACTAACACTCTTCCCCGGCAAGGGTTAAATGGCCGAGCGAAGCGAGGTCTCTGTTTTAACTCGACCGTTCAGCATTTTGTCTGTGTGTCTGTTTGTCTCACGATTACGGCCAAACGCCTTGACCGATTTTGATGATTTTTTGCATGAGTGTTCCTTATTCCTAGGCCGAGCCATGTAGGCCTATATACAGTATACGGTTTTTTCCATTTTTCATTTTAACCCCTTAAATAAAATAAAAATGGCGGCCGGACCGTTTCTCTCAGAGTAAGTTTTTTTCAAAGCCAGTTTGTGGCTTAACAGTAAGTCGAAATTAAAAACTAATAGCATTTGGAGAGTAGCAAATTAGATTTTCAACAAAATTGTTTTCTTGATTTTTTCCGTATCGCTAACGGTAAGCTCACAAAATGGCCGTAAACCTCAAATTTGTTAAAATTCGTCCAAGTGTTTGCATTTCAACCATGTTTTTATACGTTTATTCTAAACTAATTCAAAAGTGTTCCATAGCTTTTTTTGTAGATAAAGGTTCAAAGAATTCATATGTGCCAGTAAAAAAAATGATTGAAGTAATATTAACAAAGTTATTAGCTCAAGAAACAAGCATGTTCAGTAACGAAAGGAAAAGGTTCAACTTTAGCCTACATAAAACTTTGCATTGCATGATTATGGTACGAGTCACGGACTTAAGGTAAATAATTAGTATTACTATATAAAACGTAGTAAAAATGTTTGTAATTTTTTTTTATTAATATAAAAAGGTTTCGTAATTTAGTTCTAAATAGAACTGTATAAAAATATTTATCTATTTCAAATTTCTTATTTTGAAAACACCAGTTTTTATGTTCCTACTACAAGACTGCTAACAAAACTACGCCTGTTTTGAATAGTAATTTAGGAATATAAACTTTGCCCAAAAATGACATATTATTATAAGAACGTATAGAGGATAAATCAAAGAATTGAACTGTATACTTGTAAATTATTATTTTATAACAGTATTTGACTTAGCTTTACTTGAATTACAAAATGAGATGAAACAAACGCAACCTCGCGGCGATAAAGGATATACAAAAAATGACCGCTGGACAGCGTGGAAAGTGTTGGTACATGGGTTGAGATCACTATCACGACGCTTTAACATAGTTTGTTTTTGTACTATTTCTAATATTGGAATATGATATGGAACTGTAAATACATTGTTAAGTTTTAGTTATTTAAGTATGTAAATATTTAATTCTATGTTTTCCCTCAATAACGCGATATTTTTAGCTACCTTACGCATTATTAACCTAAATAAAACACAATGCCCCCAAAAAGAAAATCTTTAGCAGTTAAAGCACAAGAAAAAAAAACGATAACTAGAAACCACGGAATCGCGGGAATTTCAAAATAATGTTTTACTGGCTAAGCCTTCTGCTTACTTCCTTACTGGTAGGCCTACCAACCTAAGCTCAAAACCACATTTGTTATTTCAATGAGCGAGGTCTACTGTTCACAGAACTACTAGTTTAACTAAATTACAATTAAAATAATTCGATCACGCAGCTGAACCGCTGACGTGAGTTGAGCAATTTCCAAAATTAAGTTTATAGGCCTACGTTTTAGGGTTTCAACCAACAACTTGGGAAATAGACCTATTCACGACAGTGCTGAATAGCTGCAAAATGCTTCGCACGCCATTCCGCATATTGGGAGTATCTTCAATACACAAAACTTTGCGTGCTTCTCACGCCAACCCCACGGTAGAATCCACCACATTGCTTTGAACCGGGTACTTCTATTATTTTTTTACGTTTTGATCGATTTTGGGGGAACCAAGCGAGCTATAAGGTCGCGTAAAAAAACAAAATGTGCACAATAACATCCTACATTTATATTTGTAGAAAAATACTCAAAAACAAATTCATTCTCGTAGGAAAAATCTCAAAAAATATTTACTTCCGGTCAAAAAACGTGATTTCGATTGTTGGATTTTTTGGCTAACGAACTCGTCTGAGTGACGTAGACAACCAACATGTGTACCAAATTTGGATCAAATCGGACTTAAAATGCTGCCATTGGAGTGCGAACACATATATAATATGATTTTTAATGACGCCCCAAAACGTGTTCTGGGGACCATGATCGGTGCTCATTTGCCACTCCCGACCTTGGGTCTTACCATAAGGGCCACTGCAATAGCTCAGTTTTCTTATGGAAATTCTCTAAAAACATGGGCCAAGACCGAGATTCGAACCCTGAACCTTTACCAAACCGTTATAACGTTCGACCAACTGTGCCACTCTGATCACGCCTGTTACAAATTAAAAATACCAATAAATAACAACCGCTGTAAGCTGCAAATAGAATTAAGATGGTTTTCAATGCCGTCTCACGAGGTATTCAGTCTATTACTTCAGAAAAATTGCAGTAAACCAACCGTACAAGTAAAATAATATCTGGTTTGATCAGGGTGGCTCAGTTGGCAGAGCATTACCACGGAATGGTAAAGGTCCTGGGCTCGAATCCCGGTCTTTGCCCATGTTTTTTCACTTGTAATTTAGTTACATATGTGTTCACACTCTACCGGCCACACTTTTCGACCCATTTGGTACGGTTTCGGGCGAGTTGATGAGCCAAAAGAATCCAAAAACTAGAAGCACGTTTTTTGACCAAAAAGTAAAATAGTTTTCCGATTTTAATTGACACAATTCATCCTATAAGGCTTTGGAATAAAGAACTATATTAACTAAAACATCTTAACTTGAAATATCCATTATGTTTTGTCATTAACTAGGTTTAAAAAATAATAAGCTGTATATATTAAACTAGCTGACCCGGCAATGTTTCGCTATTGCTTAATTTGAAACTTTGAAAGACTGTAATTCGTATCCCTGAGGGCCGATGTAAATTATAATGGGATTCTGCTCATTGCTTGATTTACCTAACCTAAAATTATATTCAGTTTTTGATCCAAATCAGTTGTTGATCAAAATCAGCTGTTTTAAGCTTTTCATACGAACAGCTGTTTCTGATAAAATCAAAAGAAATATTTCTTCTTCTTCCTTAAGATTGACCTTCCATAAGATTAACATTGAAACTTTGAGGGCCACTGGGGCGTAGCCCTAATGTCCTAGGACTTTGGTAAATGGCCTAAAACCTTCCCAGGGTCAACCTGTGTTACTATGCAAAATTTCAAAGCAATCGGATGGACGGTTTGGTAACGCATAAAGGACAAACATACATACATTGAATTTTATATATATAGAAGAATATGGAGAAGACTGCATCGTAGTTAATTAGTGCAGTTTTATTTAGCAACAGTATAGATTAAATTTAATAATTCAAAGGTTAGCTTGAAGTTAGCTAGAAGGTTCTTTGTAGCTTGTTTTAACAAAAATGTACACAAAGAGTCAATTAAAACCAAATGACGAGAAACTGCATTCCTATATTAAATAGTTTGGAATTCTTCGAGTATAATTTTCATGTCGAAATAGTATCACGTAAATTCGATTAAAATACAAAAATAATGCTATGTCATGTAACATATTTTATTATTAAATTATACTTTTGTTCAAACCCATAGAGTGTTTCTGAAGTTATTTCAACCAAGTGGTTTAAGGGGCGTAGGACAATAAAAATTCGATAAATATTCAATTTTGATTTTAATTTTTTTTTTTTTTTTTTTTTTGTGAAATGTATTCTATGGTTTATTAGAATTATTTTGAGACTAGTTTTATTCAAATCGGACAAGTATTGTTTTATTTATGGCACATTTTGTAAAAGGATGCATGGCTGTTTTTAGCTTGAGGTAGCGCGCTCATTTTCAGCACGTTCTCAAATGAAACACAGTAATGGAAACCTGCAACCATAATGAACACGTGCATTTACCTCGTACTGTTATGGAGCAAATTAAACCTATTTTTAAAGATTTAGCTCACCCTGACTTGCCATAAAAAGATGTCGTCATGGAGGCACCCAAAACGCTTGTGGATCTTTGAACAGCGTCATTTGGTCTAGGCTACCTAAAACCACCTTCATTCTCAAAAATAAGATATAATTATGTATTTATGAGGCAATAGCTATATACAATAAGGGAAACGTTGTTAAATGTCAAATTTTGAGCAAATTAGGCATCAATCCTGGAAAGCAGTGTGTAGATAGAATGAAAAGTTTCGATAAGCTACGAATCATGGAAGAAGATAGGGCCATCGAAGAATTTGAAAAAAAAAATGCAAACAGAAGAGAAAATTAGCAAAAAGGAAGCTGGAAGATGAGATTGAAAAGCATTAAGACCCAGACAACCCTGCTTATGGAGCAAGGATTGTAGCGTTTGTAGAAACGTATATCCAAGTATCTAGTCATTTTTTGAATTCGCGCGCCAAGGCCTATTCAGTTGGCAACATTATAGGTAAGTCCAGTCTGCCACTCTCTCATCAGCTGTTAGGCAATACTCTCTTGGAAGGTACTAGGCAAGCCGTTCTTCATAATTCATTCTTCTGCTGTGGCCTGACTATGTAATGCAAAGTGACAACACGTTCTACTTTAGACTAACCGAAGCTATTCATATGTAATACCGTCTTGGTAATAATTAAACCATCAGTGAGCTTGTTTCATTTAATATGCGTTAGTGAGTGGTTTTAAGTTTTCTTGTGACGTGTTTTACGGCGTTTCCTTGCCAAATTTGTCTGACCTTGCCTAAGGCCTATTTCGCTACTAATCATGTCTACCGGCTAAGTTATCCATCTATCTTCTACCAGGTAAAGTTCAAACCTAAATTACACCCTGAGTTAGCTATAATAATATGTATTGTGTGAATTTAACTGTAACATTTATCTACACTTGCAGAGTATATTTTATGTCATATCTTAACTTCTTTTCATAGCCTATATTTTACATAGCCTATCTGTTTTACTTTACGTAGCCACAAGCCTTAAACTGTTTGCTTTATAAGATTTAGAAGCCTTTTAAGCCTTATAAAGGTGTAATAGTGTGTATTAAAAGCTCTGTTTTAAATATTTCTTTGTAAGCCTATAAATTAGAATACAGTTCTATACACGAGGCTAAATTACAGTTTCATACAGGAAAATATATACAGTTCTATACACGAGGTTAATTTACAGTTTCATACATGAAATAGTTATGCAACTTTATACATGTTTTTAGCCATGTACTAAAACATGTGTTTTTTTTCTTATAGTGAACATCACTGGTTCAAGTTTTACATGGGTTAATCATCCTACAAGTATTGTCTTCCATCTTCGAACAATAACAACCAGCTAATATGAAAACTTTCTGAGTGTTGCTAGAATTTTTGAACTGTCTGTTACTTAAAATATGATATCTAAATAATAAAGGCTTACATAGTTGAAAAAGGCTACAGTAATATTTTTTTTTATATAATAATAATTGGGTGGTGCAGTTATAGAATATTTCGGACCTTAGCCCTCAGGGCTCTATATTAGAAAATCTACTTACCTTTTTTTTTTAATAGAGAGACGTCTCATAATTTTTTTTTATTAATTAATTTTTACCTAGAATTAAGTTTGGCCATAGATATAAAATTATTATCAAATCCATGGTGAATGTATTCAATTTTGTAAATTTGTAAACACTACTAGTTCGTAATTTTGTATTTTTTTTTTATTGTAAACAGGGAGGGTTTTTTTTTAAATTTTATTTTGGGGAGGGTTTTTTCTTTTTGAACTTAATTAATTAATATATATATTTTGTAAACTTTTTTTCTTTGAAAATCAATTGTACTTAAGGGCATGTCAATTTAAAATTTTATTACTTAAGGGCGTATAATCTTTTGTATTTTTAATTTAAAATAATATTTTAATAAACAAATTGTTTATTTAGCGAATTGTATTTGTTTGGCATTTCCTGTGAATAGCTAATTCAGGTGTTTCTTGAAAAACTTTCCTAAATAAGGTAAGGCTACAGTTTGTTATCCTTAGAAGGAATTATCATCTTTTTTTTATGTATGTACCATCCTATTTTTGACTCAGTACGCTTTCCGTTTTGTTTGTTCCCTTTGAGGATGGTACAGGATGTATTAAAGGTTAATTATAATCATTTTAGTTCATAGTAATAGTCATTTTCAACTTTGTCGTTCGTTTTCCGAAAGTTGCGATTTTTCTCACTTAAAGTACTTTATCTTGGGAACCATTATAGATATCTTCTTGATTTTTTTTTTAAATTTGTTCATCTACCATAGGAGCACATTTTAAGGACAGGAAATATTCCTACCTAGCCTACTTTATGTGTTTAAATATGATTGTACATGAAAAAAAACTAACATTAAAAAAAATCATTAATAAAAAACCAAGAAAGATTTTTAAATTCCCTGTGCTTAAAATGTGGTCCTAAAACAGATGATCAAATTTAAAAAAACTCAATATGATATCTCTACTCGTTCTCAAGAAAAAAAGGAACTTAAATATGTACAAATTAACACGGAGTTCATAGGACGTTCCGACTCCCCTTAATTCACCTCTCAAGCCAAGCAAATATTTATTTTAAAATCGAATCTGGCGGAGCCCCCAAATTAAGACTTTTCATACATATATAACCTTACATGGTGAATGCACCAAATGCTGGTACATCGAAACAAAAAGCACCTTACATACAAATGCTTTACACATTAGCTATAGTTCCGTAAGGGTTCGACTGAGCGCTTCACCAGTTGGAGTACAGGCAGGGTCATCATTTCCTTTGACTACGACGTTAGTATGAGCTCATACATTGAAGACGTTAACAATTGTACACGCTTATTGTGTTTTTTTACAAGATAGGTAATTTTTTTCGCTTTTAAGTATTTCTTTACATATTTCCATACTTTTGATATGTATATCTGTCAATAATGATATCTGAAAGTGTGTTTTCTTGTCGTTATTTTAAGCTTTGAGTTAGGTTGTTCGTGTTTAAATTACGTCTTCCAGTTTAATCTGAAGAAGGATCGGAGGAAAGCGTGGAGGAAGTGAACGCTCAAAATGAACTCATATCACAGTAATCACACTTAGACGCGGCAAATGCTCTTGACCTCGCCTTAGTGTAGGTTTACACCATCTGTTTTTCCTTCCGTTGCGTTAAGATTCCGTAATCTAAAAAAAACGGAAGGGATGGGATAGGTTGTTCGAACAGTCTGTTTTGTTATCCCGCATTCTGTCCGTTGACGCACATCGTGTTGGAAAAAGATAGAGAAAAAAATAAAATTCCTTCGAGATATAACGAAAACTGAGAAGAACAACGGATTAATGCAACTGGCAGGTGGCAACAAAACTACTAGTGCCTAGCTGCACTAATCCTTCCTTCTTTCTGAAGTACCCGGCATGGGTGACCGGACGCTTGTGGCCGAAGCGTCTTTGCCGCAAAGCGGATGGAAAACATGAAGAAAACAAAACCAGCTTTAATTCAAATTTAGTTTCAGGCGTTTTCATCAAGGTTACGCTCTATGTATACTCTACTTAAGTTATTTGTGTAACAATAAATGTACGTTTTTTCACGAATGTATTTTAATTTCTCTTGCTTTTATGTTTAAAAAATCAGTATTTTTTCTGAACTCTGTTCGGAATAGCGAGGTACGGAATAGCGGGACTCTACTATATGTACTTCAAATACTTGCTATCAAGTAAAAAACTGCCACGGCGGCCGTGGTTGTTAAAGCGTCAATGCTTTATCAATTGTCATGGCAACCATCAATGGAAAGGTTCCGGGTTCAATTCCCATTGACCCCGAATAATTTTCTAAATGGTTTCTTAACAGACATCATTGGCTGTGATTCGGATTCCACGTAAAACTGTAGGTCCCGTCTTCATTATCCTTAAGTGCAAAACAGTAGGACGTTAAACACAAAAAAAAAAAAAATTAATCTGAAGTAAAAAGATGGCGACGGGGCACGTTTACACATCGTATGATAATGTAAACAATGATAATAGATTTTATTCATACTGCATTTTGATGGTAAAGTAAAGTACACACGTACATAGTATAATTAATTGTTATGGTAAGGCTAATTTTTGTTAATCATGGAGTTTTTATGTAAGTGTTTTACTGTAATTCATGCGTGTGTAACTACTGTGCTGTTATTGGTGATTCAGAATAGTTACTGTGAAACTGAAATATGTCGTTATTTAGCCTATGGGTCGCCGGAATACTACCCCCCGGAAAACTACCTCCCCCCAAGCAGGTTCCTACGTCATTTAAAAAAAACTAGAGGACTAACCTAAACTGTTTAGTCACAATATGTTGCCGATAACAGTATAATTGTAGGAACCTGCTTGGGGGGGGGGGGTAGTTTTCCGGGGGGTAGTATTCCGGCGACCCGCTTTTGCTAGGGGGGGTAGTATTCCAGTCGCGGACACGGCTCCCATATTGGTTAGTTGGCAGATTTCGTCACGTCACGTTTCACCTGGGAGGGGGGTAGTTTTCCGGGGGGTAGTATTCCGCATCCCCTAGCCTATATTTCATGGGGTGTTTTTCCCCAGATGGTGCGACACTATAAAAGGAAACGGCCACCGTTAGACCTTGAAGTTATAAAAGCAGCTGTTATCGCAGTGAAAGAAAAGGGTCATTCCCTGAGACGAGCAGCAGAAGATTATGGGTTAAACTTTAAAACGCTTGCTAATTATTCAAAGAAAT
The DNA here is from genome assembly GCA_018207615.1 of Philaenus spumarius. Classification (NCBI taxonomy): domain Eukaryota; kingdom Metazoa; phylum Arthropoda; class Insecta; order Hemiptera; family Aphrophoridae; genus Philaenus; species Philaenus spumarius. Next base: position 18,347 of record JAGFPH010007890.1, on the reverse strand, counting down.
TCAATCTGGGGAATATACCACCAGTTGAACAGGCAGAAAGAGTGGCACCACCAACTACAGAGGCAGAGGGGGTGGTACCACCAACTACGGAGAAAACAGAGGCAGAGGGGGCGTCACCACCAAACATGGAGGCAGCGGGGGCGGCACCACCAACAATAGAGACAGCGAGGGTGGTAACACCAACTACGGAGACAACAGATTCAGCGGGGGCGTCACCACCAACAATAAAGACAGCGGGGGCGTCACCACCAACAGAAGAGACAGCGGGGGCGTCACCACCAACAATAGAGACAGCGCGGGTGGTAACACCAACTACGGAGACAACAGAGGCAGCGGGGGCGTCACCACCAACAATAGAGACAGCGGGGGCGTCACCACCAACAATAGAGACAGCGGGGGCGGTAACACCAACTACGGAGACAACAGAGGCAGCGGGGGCGTCACCACCAACAATAGAGACAGCGGGGGTGGTAACACCAACTACGGAGACAACAGAGGCAGCGGGGGCGTCACCACCAACAATAGAGACAGCGGGGGCGTCACCACCAACAATAGAAACAGCGGGGGTGGTAACACCAACTACGGAGACAACAGAGGCAGCGGGGGCGGCACCACCAACAATAGAGACAGCGAGGGTGGTAACACCAACTACGGAGACAACAGAGGCAGCGGGGGCGTCACCACCAATAATAGAGACAGCGGGGGCGTCACCAGAATTATTTATGTATTTGCTGTGAGGAACCTTACAAAGCATCTAAACCTGGAGAAGAATGGATTAGTTGCACAAAATGAAAGAGATGGGCCCATGAAGATTGTATTCCGGGGGATACTATATTCTCCCTATCTCTTTTATTTAAAATGAACGCCTTAAACCGAAACTGACATAAACATTTTTGGTTCTCACAATGTGTACATCCACTACGGTGGAGTTGCATCAGCTTTTAATTAATATTCTGTTTCAACTTGATTAATATAGACTAATTAATTTCACTTGAACAAGTCATACACACAGCCTTAAGGGCAACAGTTTGCCTTTGATAGTTTTGACGTTAGAACAATCTGACGAGTATACTTAGAATACAAAATGGCGTCTGAAGTTTAAGTAAAGACGAGCGTGTTAATGACGTCACTGGGTAACGTTCGCATTGAACGTCTAATTAAAGTAATTCCTCGGGGGGCGGGGGAGTTTGATCTACAAAAGAACGGGTTCACGATTAATTGTAATACAATCTTCATCCGAGTTTGAAAACTTAAACAGTACTAATAATAAAAGTAGTTAATTGGTAAAATGATAATAATAATAAACTAAGTAATAGATATCTCAAACACATAAATATTTGTAAATATAAACTATAAATATTATATGTTACATTATTTATTACCGAATTTTCATGGAAAAATGAGTTATGCTCGGGAGTAGCAAATGAGCACAGATCATGGTCCCCAGAACACGTTTTAGTGTGTCATTAAAAATCGTATATATATGTGTATATATATAATATGTATTACAACGAATATTCTTTTTTAGAGGAATTTTTCGTTGGAGAATAAGTTATTTCCACCTACTGGAAGTCTTATAGGCAATCTCACTTTGTTTGGCCTAGGTGAAATAACTATGTGTCGAATATTCAGTTCACTGACTATTCTGACAAAAAACTTTACTTTATACTTCCAGTAATTTATTTTTAATTTTAGCTCAGTAAGAACACAAGTTAATAATTTTACTTTTTGTAAACCTCTGAAGAGTGAGTACACTGGAACTAACCTTGTAAATTGCTTATTTGTGCTTGCAATTATTTTATGAAATTTCACTTTATCAATTCTTAATCTAAAATCCATAAACTATTGGGATATTTGAATATTAGGTGTTTTTGTAAATAATAACCTTTTATAAAACAAAATAAAGTTTTAATAATTTCTTTTTTCTAATTTTAAACATAAAACAAAATTCTTGTATTTAATATTTTTCAAATAAAACCAAATAATAACTTTCTTCTCAAATAAAATAATAACTTTTTAAAACTATAAGGCAGAACTAATCTCTTAATTTATTATAGTTTATTTTAATATTTTACTACTCAATTGAATTTAATTTATACTTTAATGAAAATTTGAATTTACGATTTAATGAATTTACTTCTTTAATTAATTACAAATATTTCTTAATCTAACATCCTAAGTAACCCAGTATTTAAAATAAATTTATTTGAATTTACTTCAGGCAATTTAATGGGGACTAACGTATTTTACGCTTCTACCGACCTTTTCACACTTGTCCAGGCGTCGCGACGTTTGTGGTGAAATCCGCGAGCGCTGTCTAGTGATGACAAGCTACAGATGTTCTGCGTGCTGATAGAGTTGTCTTGTGGGTGAAGGTGGAGTCCTGTAGGGTTGTCTGGATGTATGATGGATGGCTTCTTAAAGATGGATGGGGTGATGCCGTGTCTGCTATCCCGGTTCGTCTATTCCCTCGTAGCTACAGTTGCATGTCCTAGTGGCCGCCTGGTGGTGTCCGGGAGTTCTGTCTGGAAGCTATACGAATCACTCCATGTATCAGCTGTCCTGTAGGCTATGTTTTTCTTCCAGAAAATCCCAAGTTAGGCCAACTTGTATAGACTAAGTTGCCACTGAAGTTCTTGTAGAGTTAATGCGGTGTCTATTGCTGCATTCCAGATGATAACCGCAATGACGTATCTTCTTACTTGTTATAAAAATTTAAAGTTTGACGAAGAAAATACTCAGCTTCTAGCACGCTAAAGTATTTTATAAAAAACAAGTATCTGCTCTCGATGCGTTAACTTACATCGTAAAAGTAATAATCCTGCTGATGCGTTATGTTACGTCGAAAAAATAATAAGCCTCGATGCGTGATGTTACATCGAAAAATAATAATCTTCGTCGATGCGTTATGTTACATCGAAAAAGTAATAATCCTCCCGAGTTTCCCCGAGCAATCGTTTATATAAGGTTTTTCGGCACTATTTCATTGCCAACCTAAGCTTTCTACCACTGTATTTCCATAATGCTTTAAAATCCATTTTTTCGCCAATTTCAAACTACTAGTCTACGTAACTTTTCATCCTGAATTTTATTATAATTTTTTCATAATTTTGTAACATGATTTAGCCTTTGTTTTAATTAAGTTTCTATTGTTTCTTTGAGTACGCCCCTTTTCGTAAACTGGTCACCCTGTTCTCCTTCCATCAGTCTTGTCTTTGGACCTCCCCTCTACTGTCTTGCGTTCTTATCTGGCTTCCCTCAGTTTTGTGCTATGGAAATCCTTTTTCCATGTAACTCTTCCAGGGTTTATCCGATTTTCCTGAAACTGACATCATTTTCCTCAGCTCGTTGTTCCCTTTCCACACGAACTCGAGTGACGTTCGTACGACTCCTGGTTCGCGTACACGACCCGCGCGCGTTTTTCCGCGGCGATTTTTCCCGGAAAAGTCTTAATTTTACACTTCTTTCGGTTTTTCTTTTTCCACTTTTCTTGTCCATTGGTTTTCATTCACTAGCCGGATTTTCATCTCCTTTCTGCTTCTGGTTGTCTTACTGTGAGGTTAGGGACTTCAACGATTTTTCACAAACTAGGGTTTTACTTTACTCCCGAAACATATTTCAAATACTGGATTATTTTTACATAACTACTTCATTTACATACTATTTACTATTTTGAATTGTTAAAAGTTTGAGTTTAAATTTTCCATTAGCTGTGAAGGTGCAAATTCTATCACCTTTTTCCTTTTATAAATTTTCTAGTTTTTCTTTTACATTATGAATTACATTTATCAACACTAAAACTTGTTTTAGTTAGAATTTAAAAAACTTTATTTTTAACCTACTTTTTTATCCTTTAAACTTTATGAATTACCATTAACTTTTTTATATGACAAAATTTCGCTAAAACTTATTTCACCTTTATTTTAGGCCTTTTTAAGAAAAGCCTAAAAAACCTTTTCTTTTTTAAATTAGAGGAATTTTGAAAATTTTCTCATTCTTTGAAAGCTCGTATCTTACGTAACTTTATGATTTTTTAATATCTAATCTTGCAGTAAATACACCCGCCGTTAGCGTAATGCATTTCCCGAAGATTTTTATTTTTTATTCAAATCTTGGATTTTGGCTTCCCGTAGGAATCTTTTAAGTAATTTTTATAAGTTCCCAATCCTTTTCAGACAGGCATGGTCCAAAAGTTTAATTCTACCCGATAACAGACCGCCCGCGTATACATGCTGATCTCGTGACCTACCTTTGGCTTTAACTCCCGGCAAGTCCATATTATTCAAACTTACAAAATTAATTGCAAATTTAAACTCAAGACCTACAACGAGTTTTGTCCGTTGTAAGCTACCCCTCTTAAGATATCTGGTTTGATCGGCTCCGCCAAAAACCCAAGATATTGAAACCTTTTATATATAATAGCATTCCTTTTTCATTTTCCTTATATCTTATTACACTCTTATATCTAGTTCTGCCTTCCTAATCTAACAATTTACATATCACACATTTATATTATTTTTATACATTTCATACTATACTTTTCATTGTTCTTCTTATTCTCCATACTCTGAAATTACACTTACACAATATACCATGGTATACATTTCCTTTTGAAATGCTCCCTGGATGAGTTTATTTCCACTGAAAACACATGTTTATACTGTACACTACTTATATAAATACAGGGACACATTTTAATTTGCCTGATAACAAACTAACAATATTCTACTGGGTTACGCTTTTATACTACTGTTATTTCCCCGCATTCATACTTCCCGAATTTTTATAATCCGCGTTTTATACGTTTTACCTTTGTTTACTCTTTATGGTTTGACAGATTTTTATTTATTTGCCTAAGTGGCTTCAACTATAATAATTGAGAGTTTTTTTTTTTTTTTTCCTTTTTAAGTGTACTAAATAGTTTTCCTTTGCTTTTCCCTAGTATCCTCCTTTATAATTTTCCATTACAGTTTCCTTTCTTTAAATGATTCCTAGGTTTTAGCTTACTTTCTTTCCTTCCAGAATCTTAACTACTTAGACTCTCCTAACTAATTTTACGCATAATTACCTTTTTTCCAAGTAATATGCAACCCCTATATACCCCTTACTTGTATATTAGGACATTCCAGGCTCCTGACTTGTTTGTAGCTTGCATTCAAACGTTTTATTCCTGGATCTGTATGTACAATTTACTTTAAACAACAAGCAATGCCTTTGCGTGTATTCGAAAAGTGCTTAGGCCTTACCCTGTACCTATCAATGAGTCGCGTTATTTATTTAGGCCTACTTCATTCATTTCAGCGTACTGTTCTCTCTTCCCACTGCCTGACCTTGATCTTGTTTCCGCTCAGCTGTTTTCAACCATCCCCTCCTGGCTAACTTGTTCTCTGCCCTTTACAAACTCATCGCACCGCTTGTGTTTACATTCAATCAAAATATTTACATTTGGGATTCCCCAGTATGGCTAATCACTTTATGCATTAGGCCTACCTTTTCTTCAAAACAATAATATTTACAGTGTTAATTTATTTTTGGATGACAACTTTACTTATTGAATATATGGTTTGAGATCTCGAACATCGTATTTTCCCTTTATTCTTCCTGTAACCCGGTCTTCTACAATATAGGTTTTATTTCCTACTCTTTCATTTATTCGGAAAGGTCCTGTGTATAAAAGAAACAGTTTTCTGGTCTCGCCTTTAATTTACTCGCCATAATGCTAGTGTTCTGTGTTACTAACACTAAATCCCCTACATTGAAGTTTGTAAATCTGCGACCATGGTTTTGTTTAGCAGCTCGTTGGTTTCCGGCCCTTATGATCCTGGCCTGGCACTTCTGGTGTTTTTCGCGCACCGTTTCTTCTCCTGGATTTGGTTGTTCCCTCGTGAAGACTTCATCCCACACGTACCTCGCCTCCTGGCCAAACTGTATTTCCTGAGGGGTGTATCCTGTGGTGTCGTGCGGCGTTGTGTTTAGAACGTCCTGTATATATTCTAGGTATTGTTTCCAATTTGCCTGTCGGTTGTAGCAATATGTTCTCAGCATTCGCACAATTTCTCGGTTCACCCTCTCCGCCAGATTTACTTGTGGATGTCTTATAGGGATTAGTACATGCCGAACTCTTTCTTCCTGGATCCACTCCTTCCAATTCCCTGAAGTAAACGCCTTGCCATAATCTGTTAGGATACTTTCGGGTTTACCAACTTCTGCAAAGTACTGCCTCATTTTATCTATACTATTTTCGGTCGTAGGATTTCTTACTGTGTAAAGTTTTACATATTTAGAGAAAATATCCACTACCACTAATATATGTTGTACATTTCCTAAACCTCTTGGTAGTGGTCCTAAGAAATCAATCGCCACTACTCGGCCTATATTATTTGTTATGATTGGCCTACTTTGACCTATTAAATATTGATTCGGGTATTTCGCTCTTTGACAAATATCGCACTTTCTAATCTCTTCCATAATTTGATTGTTCATATATTTAAAATGCCACCTATTTTTAATCATGTTATATATCTTATTTCTTCCTGCATGACCGTACGTTTCGTGCACTTGTTTTATGAATTCTTTTACCGTGTTCTCTGGTACTACAATTTTCAATATTCCATTTACCAATTTACATAATACATTATTTTCAATTCTATAATCTACTTTATTTACAATATCCTGTATTATTTCTAAGCATTCCGGGTTTGCCATCTGTCTGTTTCTCCAATCCTGCAATAATTGTGTAAAACCTGGATTCATCCTTATTTGTTGGATTCGCACTCTCCGTTGGTCTTCCTGTCCTACGCTGTTTTCGTACATTCTGCTTGCTATATCGCAAGGGATGTTATCTTTTCCCGCGCAGTGCATTACTCTGGGGTTGTACTCCTGGATTCCCAAAATCCATCGTGTCATCCTACTGTTGCCGAACTTGCAAGACGTTAAGAACTTAAGTGCCATGTTATCCGTAATGATCGTTAAGGGTGCACCTACGATTAGTGGTCGAAACTTTTTCAGCCCGTGCACAATCGCCAATAGCTCCAGCTCACATATGGTGTAGTGTTTTTCATACGCTTTGAGTGTTCGGCTCACAAAACCTATCACTTGGATATGCCCGTTAAATTAATATTTTTAAGAGTTTCTAAAAATTTAAATGTACGATGTTATTCTGCACATTGTGTTTTTTACGCGACCTTATCGCTCGCTTGGTTCCCCCGAAATCGATCAAAACGTAAAGTACCATAAAAGTACCCGGTTCAAAGCCACCTTATCTTCTCATTCGAGGCCGACGGGCGAGTCTTAAGCTGCGAGCGAAGCGACGCTCATAACCCGAGGCCAAAAGATCGAGGTGTAAACCCTCAAAGCGATTTTTTTCACTACGAGTTTAACGAAGGAGCGCGTGAGTCGACGCTGGAGGCTTATGCGCAAACAAATTCTACTAATATATTTCGTAGAGGCAGCTATTCAGCACCGTCGTGCGTTGACTTATTGCCCACATTGTTTGTTGAAACCCTTAAACATACATAGACCTATAAACTTAATTTTGGAAATCTGCTCAACTCACTTCAGCGGTTCAGCTGCGTGGTCGAATTATTTGTATTGTTAGCGAATTTCCATAGGAAAGCAGAGCTATTGCAGTGTCCCTTAATTGGAGACCTAATGTCGGGAGAAGTAAATATGCACCGATCACGGTCCCCAGAACACGTTTTGGGGTGTCATTACAAATTATGTATATACAGTGTGTTTTGCGAGAGTATGGACACACGACCGGAGAAACTGCGCTTTCCCGATATCAGCCATTTTGTTTTTTTACAAAATAATTCATATCTAGAGAAATGTTCTACCGATTTAGTTCATACTTGGCATGAAATTTAACCTAAAATTTTATTTTAAGAATATTAAGCAATTGTATGCAATCATGCGTTTCAAAATGGCACCTGTTTGAAAATTTCAAACCTAAATTACCGAAAAGCAGTACATTTTAATTAAAAAATGTCAAGACAAATATTGTCCAACCTTTTTGATTCCCTATCGGAAGGTGTAACTGTCAAATCAATTGGAAAAAATATAATAGCTAAGTTAAAGATAATAATAGCATATTATTATGTACATACAATATTGTGGTGTTTACTGTGTCGGAATATAATGCCACCAGTTATTATTTAGTCTGCTAAATAATAATGTTTAACGCAATTTGCATCGTTTCTAAACTTTGACATTTCAGGCGTTATTTATATTTTTACAAATTCTTTTTCTGCAAAACCGTACTTTTTAATTATTAAATGAAAAACGTTAACGGTCCACCTACGCTAACTCAGACATGATTAGAAAGTTAAAAGTTGGTTTTGTAAATGTGAAAGAATTTTAAAGAATTTCCGTGAAATGTGTTTCATAAAGAAATGTAACAACAAAACAAAATGCGAAGAGAAAGTTGCAAAAGAAGCAACACTCTGGATTATAAAACAAACTTTTCCTTCCGACTGTACTCTGCAAAAAAGCAATCCCTGGAATTAGCGTTAAGAGTTTGCTAAAATTTGTTCAATCTGTTTGCTTACAAAATTAGGAGAGAGTGAAATTAAGAAGCCTTTGTTTTAGTATAACTTAACGACGTTACAGTTGTTTTATGAAATGCCAAATTGGTTGGTTACACTTTTATTTCCTATAAAAACTAAAGACGATAAAATACGTTAAGACAAGTAATTAGTAGAGAGCTTGACTACATACAAAATATAAATAAATTTAATGTTTTTGTGTAATTTGGTCTTAGTAAAAATGAACAAAGTTTTTCACAAAAAACGTTTAGTAGTAAAAAGCGTTTTGATGATCAAGTCTTCATCAGTGACGATTAAAGTTTCCTAAATGACTTAAAATAAAACTACGCAAATTTAAAGGTATATTCTTACGGGGTGATAAACGACCACTAAGAAAGGATTAATAGGACGAACAGCCCTATAAAAAAAAGAAAACAGCTTATTCTGACCAAAAGCTTAACCGTATAGTATTTTTTAATGCATTTACCTTCTTTACCATAGCAACCAACTTAGCAAATTTAGAATGAGTTTATTATTGTTCTCAACCAACAACATTTTTAGATTACGTGATCAAAGTAAAAGCAAATACAAACAAAACATACGAAAAACATTTATTGTTACATATTATTAATAATTCGACCACGCAGCTGAACCGCTGACGTGAGTTGAGCAAATTTCAAAAATTAAGTTTATAAGCCTATGTTTTATTGTTTCAACCAACATTTGGGAAATAGGTCTACTCACGACGGTGCTGAATAGCTGCAAATTGGTTCAAACACCATTCCACATATTGGGAGTATCTTCAATATACAAATCATTGCGTGATTCGCACGCCAACCCCACGGTAGAATCCACCACATGGATTTGAACCGGGTACTTCTATGGTATTTTACGTTTTGATCGATTTTGGGGGAACCAAGCGAGGTATAAGGTCGCGTAAAAAAACAAAATGTGCAGAATAACATCCTTATTCATGACTCACGCATTCACCTAATATTGGAAACATCAGAAGATCGTCAGCATATGAATGATAGCTGCAATTATTCAAATTTATAGAGACGTCTATACTTACAAAAGTAAAATAAATACCACTCATTGATTGATTGATTGACTGATCACAGTTTCTCAAAAACTATACCACCTAGGAACTTGAAATTTTTTACACATATTGCTCATAGGCAATAGAGGCGCACTAACAAAGGATTTTAAAATATTTGGCCTTTAAGGGTTGAAGCAACCCCTAAAACAATAAATATCGTTTGTTATATATCTCAAAAACCCTATCTCTTACGAACGTGAAATTTGGTACACATGTTTTTCATAAAGGTCCACTAAGTAAGGATTTTAAAATAATTGGCCTTTAAGGGCTGAAACAACCCTTAAAAATAACTATTGGGTGATATAATTTCCTTACAGCTAGAAAACTAAAAATGTTTACATTTATTTCTTACACGATAGATACAAAAAGTAAACCAGTTTTACATTTTGTCACGTTCTGCTAAGGGGTGAAAATGTAGTATCAACCCCTAAAATTATAAATATTAATTGAATACTGCTTAGGAACGTGAAATGTACACACATTGCTCAATAGGGGCTAGAGGCGAACTAAGAAAGGATTTTAAAATGTTTGGCCTTTAAGGGTTGAAACAACCCCTAAAACAATAACCATTGTTTGTTATATTTCCTTAAAGCTAGAAAGCTGAATTTTTTACATTTATTTCTTACAAGATATATACAAAAAAATAAACCAGTTTTAAATTTTATCACGTTCAGGTAAGAGGTGAAAATTTAGTAACAACCCCTATAAGTATAAATATTAATTTAATACCGCCAAGTAACGTGAAATATTTGGTACACATATTGCCAAAGGCGCACTAAAATAGGATTTTAAAATATTTGGCCTGTTAGGGTTGAAACTTGAAACATCTCATAAAACAATAAATATTGTTTGTTTACTTTTGTACATTTATTTCTCACAAAACACATATGAAAAGTAAATGAGTTTTACATTTTGTTAAGTGCTGCTAGGGATGAAAATGTGATAAGAACCAATAAAAACAATAAATATAAATTTTTATACTTTCTTTAAAGTTAGAGAGCTGAAATTTTTAAATATTTCTTACAAGGTACGTATTGAAAATAAACCAGTTTTACATTTTGTTACGTGCTACTAAGGGTTGAAAATGTAATAACAAATCCTAAAACAATAAATATTAATCTAAAATATTTCCTTAAAGCTTGAGAGCTGAAATTTGGCAATTATCAATTTTAAGAAAATATATTAGACGTAAGCTGATCAAAACTAGCCCGATCTATGCATTCGCATATTAAAGACGTATGTGGGTGATCTGCAAACATCCAGCTACGACTGTGATTTACCAGTCTGTATATTTAGGGGTGGAAAAAGAAGACGCTCTTCACTTTGAATTTTTAATTTTTTTAATTGATTAAATTTATTTAGCACACATACTGTGACAAAGACGATTGACTTGCCGCCAGTTAACAATATAAATACCAAACTAATTGAATATACATGTTATAATTCACTTTCGTGAAATAATAGATGAACGGAAATGAGAGAAAAATATGACAATTATGAATCGTGGTGATGCAACAAACAAATTCCCTGTAGCGAAGCACGGGTATTCAGCTAGTATATAAATGTAAAAGAAAAAGAAGTATCCCTATAACAGATCCCTGCAGAACTCCACTGTGTGCTTCTAGCAAACCAGAACACGCGTTATTCGGTCAAACAACACACTGTTGCATTTTGACAAGTAACGCCCAAACCCATATTAATTGAAGGTGCAGAGAAATTAACTTTAGAGCAACACTAGAGTAACGACAACGATTTGATATGTTCAATGAGGTTATACATTCAAACTTGTGTATCTGCGATACTTGCACGAGTGAACGTTAGAACAAGTAGGTGTTCGTATTGTATCATACACAAATTAAATTATGTTTGTTGTGCGTCAAATGTCGGCGAACTTGACTGCACGAACCCAGTTTCCTCGCAAATTATTAGCGAATTTCCATAGGAAAAATGAGCTATTGCAGTGGCCCTTATGGTGAGACCCAAGGTCGGGAGTAGCAAATGAGCACCGATCATGGTCCCCAGAACACGTTTTGGGGTGTCATTAAAATTCATATATATATATGTATATATATATGTATATATATATGTATATATATATATAAATACACCTATCTATTTGGCGGCCGTCAAAAAGTAAGCTATTTGGCTGCCACCCTTTAGAGAAGAGTATATCCATGTTTTAACTTGCTAAATTGATTGTGACCTTCTACGGATCACTGTATTAAATTTTTATTAATTTATGACTCCTTTAAGATCATGTTTCAATATTGGTGCTATTTGGCAGCAGCAAGATTGCGGCTATTCGGCGCAGCGTGTATATAGGTCCCTTTTGGCTGCCATATATGTTTGGTATGGGTACATTTAGCTGCCGGCAGTGTTGTCAAGTCGAACAGGTGTATATCTCGACTATTCGGCTGCCGGTGTCAAACCTACATAAAAGGACATTTTAAGCAACTATCAATTTTTAAAAGTGTTTTTAATTATATTTTCTTAGAAATCTTTCATAATTTTCTGGGAAAAAAGTATTTCTGTATGGCTAAATGAACTTAGCTGTGTGCCTTTCTTTAATTTAAACTCCTTGTTTGAACTCCAAAGAAACCAGCTTGTATATCTTCACTCATAATGCCCTTCCTTTTTTTACTTTCTCCCCCTATACCATAGTATATGGAGAAAGTATTGTATTCGTCAAAATTTTCGAGTTTGAGTTTTTGGTGGAAATATCCGTTTTGGGCCCCCCTGAACCTAAAAAAGTGGTTTTCGGAGTGATGTCTGTGTGTGTGTCTGTGTGTCTGTGTGCGTGTGGCAGGTGGTGTATACGAGGACATTGGGTTGAGTTTTCACCGTGTATCCGAGGACATTTTTGCATCCGAGGACATTTTTAGTGTCCTCGGATACAAATTTCATTAGATTCTTCTATAACTTCCCTTTTCAGGTTGCCTCATGCAAAAAACCCATTTCCTTTTAATGTCCTCAGATGCCTCCCTACGTCGAATCTGTAGTTCAGCGTTTGACCATTTGGCGCGCTGCAGTCGTGGCGAAAACACACCGTGTTTGTTCGACCACCTTTCTCGCAGTATCCGAGGTCGCCCGTTCGTCATTTTTAAACACACAAGTGTGTTATGAATATTATTTTGTATGCATTATCTGAGGACTGAATGCGTCTATTTACTTCTTCCTGCTTCCTGTTGTATCCATTATTGCCAAGTTGTATCCATTGCTGCCAAGTTTCTTCAATCTCTAAATAACCGATAGTGCGTCTGGAACGAGCTATGTTACCTAGTTAGCGTGTTTCGAGTGCGTTGTACACGGTGTATCTGAGGACATCACTTTAAGTTTAGTATTTAACTTTTATTTTTTTGACAATTACTGCACATGTTACGGGAACTAAACAAACTTACAAAGTAAACTAAAAATGTTACCATAAGTTTTACAAAACTTTCCAATAACTTTTTTCTGTCTAATAAATTGGTATTATATTATTTATTCACCTTGTGTAATATTTAATTACTACATGTTCAGTTTAAAAGACTAGGGCAGCCATTTTCCTGGGTGTTCAAGAAACCTTTTAAGACTTTAAGATATGACTACTAGCTAGTATATAACGGCCTTCAGGCCTGGATTGGCCCACCGGAACACCGGTGCGCCCCTTGGCTGGAAAATCTTTAGAAAAATAAAAGTGATGTATTGTATTAAATATTTTAATCTAATTAATTATTGCTACCATCAAAACCCTTCCTCGGCTTGGTTAGAGGAAAATATTGTTCTGCATGCCCACGTAGTACAGAAAATCTGCCAACTACCCTCATTTACTGGTGATGGTGATGCAATGAATATACAATTAGCAAATCTCAGTTCCCGGGAAAACTGACCACTAACAAACGACCGACGAGCACCCTAGACTAGACGAAGATGGGCGGACATAATTTTAGCCATTAGCCTAGTTTATAAAAACACAAAATATGTTTCCAAAAAGGCAGAAAAAAAGCCTAATTTAAACTAAAATTAATATAATACGATTGTCGAAAAGGATATTTTAAATACCATTGACAACTATATGAGACCTCCTCAGAAATAAAAATTGTATTAGAGGTTTTAAATTTTTTAAATAACGAAGAACAAATCTTAATTTATACAAATCATTTTATCATTACACGACCTCAAGAAAATCTAAATTGTTGGTGTAAGAAACAAAATGAACATTATTTACCTAAAATTTTATATTTTTTCCTGATAAAAATTTTGTGGCAGCACAGTTGTTACTTGGTTGACAGATAGAAAAGTGATAAACCTTCTAGTTTTCTTAAAAACACAGACATGCCGCTAATTGTAGTCATAAATCGTTAAGACTGTCATTTCCATAGGCAACGTACTTTGAGTAAACTAATCAACATCCGGATGAGTCTGCGAAATCCACTCGCCATCATTGATTCCTCGCTTACTTTACTGGGACCAAATGGTAACCGATTAGGACTTTCGTAGCTATAAATAAACAAATTATTGATTTTCTAAGTAATTTCTGTATATTGTTTTACAAATACATATGATGTTAAGAGTGAAGATTTGAATAAAACTATGGGTATACTTACATTTTTATTTCATATATTTAAGCTTAAAAAGCATAAAAAATCATGAATTTGCACAGATATTTCGGTACTAATCGGTTAACGGGGAGGCCACTCATTTAAAGACTGTTGGAAAGCTTACAATACTAAAGAAATTTACTAAGTTCTAACAAATTCTGAAATATTATTGAAATTAGGCGGAAAGAACTGTTTTGGCGGGTAAAATGTCAATATATTTTAGAGCCTTATATTATTAAGGCAACGAAACATCGTAGAGAGAAAAACAAAATATCAAATTATTTGTCTATCAGTCGTCTATAATAATCAATCTACAAAATTCACAAAAGTATAAAATTATACAAAATTTTGTTTTTTTTAGTAATATTTAAAACCAATTTTTCTCGCCCCTCCTTAAACCTACAACACACACTGTGCAATATTATTACTACAGATTTACTAAGTTCTAACAAATTCTGAGATATTATTGAAATTCGTTTAAAAATACGCTCATTAGGCCGAAATTACTGTTTTGGTGGGTAAAATGTCAATATATTTTATTTAAAGGTAAAATGTGATTGCTCACAACACATACTAAGCATACAACGTAGTGGAAAACCTAATATACTTTCTTTTGCTATATACTTAGCCTGTCATGTTTATGAGTGTTCCAGCACTGTTTTTTTTTGTCTTCAAATTTGTAGGCTATTACTTTCAAAATAAAGGGGGGGAGGGTGTAATTTAGCAAAGTTTTCGGGAAAATATTGAAAGCTGCATATTATATATAAGCAAATATAAAATAGTAAAATATCGATTTGTTGTACCTATATTTGGTACCTACAATTCATAGTAAAAGTTATAATATAATTCATAGTAAAATCATATTATTATGTCAATGAAAGCATCGTTTAAGAAGTATTTCACAATTGGATTACACCACAATGCCGAAAATGTTAATGAGTCATTACATAAAAGAAAAGTTAGAAGCCATTTAACTAAAGTAGCCTGATACACATTTTTAGGACAATACATAAATGTGAAAATTAGGTTGATGACTTTTTACATTTTTATCATTTTTCTAACAATCTTCTTTTTCCTAATTAATGCATTTGAATTTGCAATGATTTTTTAAAATTATTTGTAGCCTATGGGGCGGAAACAAAAACGACTCCACGCCGGCCGGCGCAGCGGGAGTGGTCTGACAGTGTCAGCGGCGCGCATCGCCATGCCAGAATACATTACCGTTCCTTTCCTGGTATATGTAGTCACCGGTAGCCACCCCACCAAAATTCACGTCCGTGAGATTCCTTTCCTATTCCTGTCCAATTCCTTTCATGGTATGAATAACTGTACCTTATACGGTGTATTCAGTGGTAATTGTTAAGTGTTGCCACAGCAGCAAAAATGTCACATTACGTACTGTTTACTTACTTGTTAATAAAAATAAGTGGTAGAGCTCGTGCGTTTCTTCGTGAAGCCTGGATAGTGTAAGACGCGAAGAGGTGTGGGGAATCCCAGATCGGGAGGAGAAGTTTAAATCAAAGCTCAAGTGAACTATTAGTCTGACAAAAAATATTTGGGTATTATTGGTGGTGTTTAAACGGCAGTTTCTAAATTTCAAACTGATTATAAATCAAAGTTTCGTAAAATTGCTTCTTAATATAAATGATAACCTTACCATTAAAACAAATTACGTTTAATTTTATGAATACCACTCCTATGATTCTTCATTATACCGCTTATCTTTAAAAATAATTCTACACTCACTTTTAATTTATTAAATAATACGTTTAGTAATAATAGCACACACCTACAAATAAAAAACTCAATAAATTAATAATTAACCCCTCTAACTGCCAATGTTAAATATTTTGGAGATTTTGCAAGCATATTTCCTAAAAATTATAAAAAATAGTAATTGTATTCGAATCCAAAAGGTTCCATAGCTTTTTTATAAAAAAAAGTCCAAAGAATATATGTATAAAAAAAAATCATTGGTGTAAATTGTAAAAGTTATTAGCTCAGGAATTAAAAGAATGTTCAATTGAAGAAAATAAAATCGAACTTCAAGTCTACATAAAAACCTTAAATGTTTGTAATTTTTTTCAAAATATAAAAAAGTTTTGTAATTTAGTTGTAAATAAAAGTGTATAAAAATATAATATATCAATTTCTAAGCAAGCCAAGAAATACTAGGTTTAAGAATATTTCCCTACCAAAACACTCTCTAACCATTGGGCAGAGAAGCTACGTTTACTATGCAGCGAAGTATTTCAATGAACTGCCAAATGAGTTAAAATCGCTATCTTGTAGTGTAAATGTTTTAAAAAAGAAAATTAATAGGAAAATAAGTGGATTTAGCATAGATTAAATAAACTGAATGTGTATGAAAGAAAGTTTTTTTTTTTAAATAAATTATTTGTCAAGTGAGATAATCTAGGTACACTTTATAATAAAAACAATATACATCAATTTCAATTAAACTATTATTATTGTTATATTATATTGTATTATACTATTACTTACTATTATTGGGCGTGATTTCTAGCTCAATTTAATTTCTTCTTTTTTTTTATCTTTAATTTAGGGACCAACCTATGTACGGGCATTTGTGCCCCCTATAGGTCCTTTATGTATTTATACATGTAAAGGAATTATTGGTAATAAATAAATAAAATAAATTTCAATTTTTTTTCACAAAACAACCGTTTTAATGCTTCTACTACAAGACCACTAACAAAGGCACACATACAGTATAGTATTTTGAAAATGGAATTAAGAATATATACTTTACTCTCACTCACGCAACCCATACGGAAGATTGAAATTTTGTCCTATTCTAAAATATTGTATTTTCTAACGGTCAAACAAGTTCTGGGTGCTTTAGCTGACTGTAGAATAACTATATTTCATGAACAAAATCTAATAGCCTCCTAACACTAAAAATAAGGTTTAACTTATATCAATCGAGAGTATAGAATTTCCTCTTTACATCGATATAAAGAACTTTAAACAAATATCTCTGATTTTACATTATAATTATGTCAATTAAAAAATAGCTTATTTATTGGTAGAAAACTGTCTAATTTCAAGGGTTTCTAGAAATACTCCTATCTAAGAAAATATGAGAGTGACGAATGATTAGTTGGCAGTTTAAAAAAGTGCAAATATTGAAGAATCTAATGGTGTCCAGAAATTCTATTTAAAACAAGTTTGTCTGGATTTTATGATTCTTAGAAAAGAACGAAGTTGCGCACTATTTCTGTTCGTTTTCTTGCGTACCGTGTGAATACAAGTGTGAATACAACTACAATCTTAATACGATGATTACACATGTAAGTAAACGTTTTAGAAAACATTTGTAAATACAAAAATTGAAGTTTGAAACATTTACTTTCCAACGGTTCCTACTTTATTTAGATTGGATGATTTTTAGGTTGTCAAAGATTCAGAACAAGTGAGACTATTGTATTGAATGGTCTGCAATTGTGAGACTACTACATATAGTAGTCTGGCAGTTAAAGGGTTAAACTATATATTTACAACTCGTAAAACAAAATATTTGGCAACAAATTCACTACGGTATACGAGTAATCAAAATGTTTATAGAAATGCGCGTAACCGCGATGTTACTTGGTCGAGGTGACAGTGTAGACAGACCCTCCCCTCCTTGTGAGTATGCTCACGTACTCAACATTAAAGTTGAGTATGCAGGTTTGATGACATGGTGGAAAATGAATTGTGTTTTGTTTTTCATATTTCATAATACAACGTAACTAGATAAAGCCACAAACCAAGTTTCATCGGTACATGCTCATAAGTAAATGTTTACCTTACCAAAAAAACCTTTAAAAAAGAAAATTCGTTTAAAAACCCCAAACGAAATGACCTTTATCTACCCATAAAAAAAATCTGATATCTACAATGCCCTACAAAACAGAGCATAGTCACAAAACTTGACCTCTGTATAGCAAAAAAAAAATTACAGTAACAAAATAGTACTGATATCGCCGGTGGAGGAAACCCCTGTTATGAAGATCGTTTAGTCCCCACTCCCCAATACCTCCGTCAGAAAATGAAATCTTGTCCTCCCCACGCCCCACTGTCTCCCTCAGAAAATAAAATTTACCTGGCTCCAAAAATTTCAATTTTTGGGGTGCACAAGTC